>WEIU01019043.1:62178-95597 GCA_013389925.1 Aegithalos caudatus | reverse complement strand
CGCCTCTCGGCCGCCACCGGGGCGCAGCCCAGGCGTGCCTGGCGCTTAGGTACTCAGCAAGTCCCGCAGCCGATACAACTTTTCCGTGAGATGGGAAGAAACGCAGACCTGTGTGTGAGAATAACTATACAGAATAACTGTACAGGTGCAGAGCTGGGCAGGAATTGCAGATCCTGTAGGACCAATGGTACAACCACAACATGTGCCGGGTCCTGCACTTTGGCCGCAACAATCCCAGGCAGAGCTGCAGGCCGGGGGCAGGAAAGGAGGAAAAGCATCAGGGAAGCTGCACTGCAGAAAAGGACCTGGGGGTGCTGGTCAGCAGCGCCTCAGCATGAGCCAGATGTGCCCAGGCGGCCGAGAAGACCGATGGCATCCTTGCCTGTATCAGCAACGGTGTGGCCAGCAGGACCAGGGCAGGGATTGTCCCCTTGTACTCAGCACTGGTGGAGTTACATCTCAACTGTGTCCAGTTCCTCAGTACAAGAAAGTCCAGAGAAGGGCAGCGGAGTTGGGGGAGGGTTTGGAGCACAAGTCCTGTGAGGAGCAGCTGAAGGAGCTGGAGTTGTTTAACCTGGGAAAAGGAGGCTTGGGAAGCCGTACTGCTCTCTACAACTGCCTGAGCAAAGGCTGTGGTGAGGTAAGGGCTCGTGTCTTCTCCCAGGTAATAAGTGACAGGACAAGAGGACATGGCCTCAGATTGCACCAGGGGAGGTTTAGGTTGAACATCAAGAGGAATTTCATCATGGAAAGGGTTGTTAAACATTGGAATGGGCTGCCCTGTGGGCAGCAGTGAAGGCACCATCCCAGGAGGTGTTCAAGAAACAACTAGACAGAATTGCATTTGGTGCCACGGTCTAGTTGAGAAGGTGGTGGGTGACCAGCCAAAGGTTGGACTTGATCTCAGAGGTCTTTTCCAACCTAAATTATTCAGTGATCTCTCCATCTGACATTCATCCAAGTCCTAACTGAAATGTTACTTTTAACACTGTGCAGTAAAATTACACTTAACCTAAGAAGTTCAGGCTGTGGGCATCTCCTGGATTTTAAGTCAGATTCAAATCACCAGTGCTCTGATTCGAAGATCTTAAAAATCTGCTTTGTTGTTTGCAGTTGCATACTCACATTTAGAAGGCCAATCTCTGCTGCAGACAAGCACATTTATTTTCAGACTTACATGATTACAACTTCTTAGAAAAGGAAAAATATTTGTATGTAAGGATTCTTACTACCTGCGCATATCTGTCATTATCCTGTAAAGCAACTGCTTTTAGTGAGACTGCTGTCAAAACTCTGGATTTAAGAAAAACCCAAACAAAAATCAGCATGAGCTGATATGAGCATGAGCTATATGTTATAGAATTAAAATTCACTAGTATTTTTACATTCATACATTCTAGTAATTTGTTCAGGCTTTTCCTTTCTATTCATTAACTTAAAACAGGAGAACAGTGTCTGGTTCTCTGCTTTATAATTAGGATTAAACCAGTTACAGAAAAGTGAATACAGAACAAATCAAAGTACATAAACTCCAAATTAAATGTTTGAGTTGTAGACTGTAGTGGGATTTGGACATTCCTGATTATGATTCTTGTAAAACCGTGGCAGTAACTTTACCCTACTTCTGAGCACATTTAAATACTTTTTGTATTCAGATGGTACCAGATGCTGTGGAAGGTTTGGGGTTTAGGACTGTCTGTCATCAACCATTGAACTGCAGACAAGTAGACAGATCAACTTGGAAAAGTAACCCCTAAAGCACAGCTGAGTCCATTGCCTTCTCCTCACAACTGGCTTTAAAAGCACAAAAGAATTTAAAATGAGAGCAAAGCATCTCAGAAAACTTGGTCACAGGCAGTGGAGAGCATGCCAGCTGTCAGAAATAAGGAAACACACCCTCCTGGGTTGCTTCCCTCACAGCTGCTTTAACATGCTGTTAAAGCCAGGCCGTCCAGATGGCAGGCAAAGGATTTGTCTCATGGCCCTCTGTGCATTGCTCCTTTTGAAGAGTTCACTAAACAGCCTCACTGTAAGTACTAATTTTTTTTTTAATTGTTAGTGCACCAAGCACCTTCTCAAGTCAAATTTTATGCATTTTTTCATCAAGCAAGGCTCTTAGGGCTCCCTTCCATAAACAGGTGAAACCAAAATATAATCTCAGAAAGCTTCAAGTTACAGCTGGAGGGAAGCAAAGGGAGGCAGCAGATGAATCAAGCAACAATAACCTTTAATAATCCATCCCAAAGCCTTGGATATGGTAACTAAATCTAAACTGCAGTAGAAAGAGTTAACGTGTGTACTTCCAAAGAAAGGCACATCCTTGTGTAAAACCGTATTTAAGTTCCTGCCCTTTTTTCCCCTTCTCCTTTTAAGATGTACTGATTTGAATGTTTTAATCCTGTATTCTAAAACATCTCCTAAATGAAGCCTTTAAACTTTTCAATGAAATTACAAAGGAAGGAAAAAAATCAGCTCCTAATGGGGGAAAAAAAAAGAAGCAAACACTACAATGTCAAGTAAAGTATTAATGATAATTTTTTTCGTCTGACCTGACAAAATCTTTATTCTAAACATCTTGCTACAACTGCTTTTAGAGTATAGGTCATGGACATACACGAAACATTGTCCAGTCAGTTAGTCCTGACTAATTGTTTCCAGCTGCTACACAACCTTGGGTAATTTTATTATCCTATTTTTTATTTTTAAAACTGTTGCTGTAGTTTCATGGTAATTGGCAGTGGGAATAAAAGCCATGATTTCAATTATAGTAAAATCAGTTTTCTGAAGCTGCATTTACCAATGTATGCATTTAAAAACCCTCTAAATTGAGAGCTTCTGCATATTAGTCCAAATACTAAATGTTGGCAGAATTTCTGCTTTAATAAAAACCATAGGCTGTAAACCCCAAGGATTATAAAGATGTCTGCATGTATCACACCCATTTTCCTGCATGTCACAGGCAGAATTAACCAGGGAGGGGACACAGCCTCTCCTGGCCAGCCTTTACTGTGCATTCACATTCCTTGCACTGTGTAGCAGCCCGCAGCCCTCTGCCATCAGTGTCACCTGCGGTCCAGCTGTCCCTCTCAAGCCCCAGCACAAGTGCCAACAGGAGCAAGGAGGTGACAGACCTGCAGGCCAACTTTTCACCAGCTGCTGCCCTACATGCCCCAGGCCTTACAAAGAGCCTCTCTGGAGAAGCACCTGGTGCAGCAGACAGACCCAAGTGACAGTCTGTGACAGTCTTGTTGCAGGAGAGCCTCAGGGACACTCAGGCCGTGGCTTGAACAGCCCCTTTGCAGTCCCCAGCATCGCCTCCCCTGGTAACGCTGTGATTGCCTTGGCATCTCCTCTGCCTTTGGAGCTGGAAAGGGTTTACTGGGGTGATGGGGTGAAACTGACTGGTTGTGCCTCTTGGTGGTGGTGAGCCTGACCTCTATGTCTTTGTTTCCTACACAAATACAGAGCTTGAGATATGAGGAATAAAAACCATTTCTGTGAGTTGATATTTCCAGTGATGTAAAATCCATAGGGACCATAGCTAACATCTACCCTTTTCTCTTTAAGATGAGAGGTATCTGTCAGATGTTGCCACTTCTAACAGTTCAGAGCCCCTCTCTATACATTGATATTATTAATAAAAAGAATTTTTTCCACTCCACATTTATAAACGTGTATCTGTGGCTTGTTCTTCTCAGAGCACTACACAGGGCACTGCTGGACTCTCAGGGCTGCAATGATGAGTTTAAGGCAGGAATCTCTATCAATAAAGCATTTGACCAAACTGCCAGTGGGATCTGCAAGGACACCACTGTTGTTACTGGATGGGAAAATGGCTGCATGTAAAAGATGCCTATGTGCAAAACCTCAACCCTTCACAGATGATTCTAGTGATTTTTGCATTGATCAAAGCTTTTAGACTTTTTTCTCTTTTTACTCAGTTGTAGTTATGTTTATAGAAGAATCATAGCTACTTATATGGACCTTCCACATTTCTTTTTCTCTGTGAGAATGGCTGTCAGAGCTGTGCCTGTTTTAACAGATTTGCTCTAGTGCTGACAACTGGGGTACTAAAAAATAAAACTGATGGAATTTATCAGATTAAGCCCTGGTGACAGTGCAATTGCATCAGACAAAAATGATCATTCCTGGTATGGCTTTCCTTGCTTACAAAGCTTTCTAGGTATCAGTATAAATCATGCCCTTGCATGCACAGCTGCATCACACCCTGTGCTTTGTCACACAGGTACCACTCTGTGTCCTCGGCAGGCAAAGCGCTTCAAACCCTGGGTGCATTCTGTCTTGGGAGGGTGCAGGGACAGCATCCTGTGTCCCCTCTGCAGGGCAGTTCTCTTCAGCTGGTACTGCCAACTGCTAATGAAATAAAGAGCAGCAAGCAAACCACAGCCCTTTTGCTGCTTGCAATTTCACAGCCACATTAAGGACCCTGCTGCAATCTCTCTCTTCCCATTCTTCTCAGTCCCAAGTTCTGCTTCTTCTGACCACATGAGAAAGTGCGCACAGGTAACAAACACTCTGTGCTGCTGCTGGCCATCTCCCCAGCGAGGATGTTTCCCATGCCTCCACTTCCAGGATTTCCTAAGCCCACAAGAAGCAGAATGCACTCTCCTGGAAGTAGTTCTTAGGAATCAAATTAATCTTAACCAACAACCTGAAAATCAAGTGAAAAGTAGCAATCGTAGCATGTGAGTGAGCATAGGCATTTCTCTGAACTAAACCAACCCGTGATCTTGTTTCTTTCTTTTTGCTTCGAGTGGGTCTAAGAAAAAGACATTCTTTACTAATCCAAGGCAGTGAAATACCCTAACTAGATGAAAACATTTGTGTATAGCATTCCAGAAAAACTCCTTGTGTGACAACAGCACTTTAGACTCTTCTGTGTTGCCTCCTCCATAGCAATAAAATCTTCTCCTACCCTGGAACAAGCAATGTCAGGGAGAGTACAGCTCTGCTGATGTCTCCAAACCACAAGCTTTAACACTGATGTGTCTCCATCCTCCCACCCAACCCATATGAACAAATGCACGTACGCACCTTGACAGGCATCAGGTAGCCAAACTCCTGCATTTTCAGTCGTGCAGGCCCCAAAGGGGTTTTCTTCATGCCAAAACTTGCTCTGTGCCTCTTTACTAAAGCTGCAAGACTTAAGGTGGAGCAGAGAGGCCTTGGAGCTTGTATTGTGCTTTGCAAGCCCAGATTACATCAATCACATTGACTGGTCACAACTTTACTCATGCAAAGACCACCTGAACATCAGAGGCTCTTTGGGACCCATGAGAGAGCAACACAGCCCCTTCCACCAACTAAACTTGGTGGCACAGGACACTGATTTTGCTGCTTCAGTAATAAAGTATGCCTCAGCATTAGGACTGATTTTGTTTTTTATAAGGAGTTTTAAAACTATTTGCAAAGATAATTGTCCAATGAGGTCATTTTGACACTAACTCTTTTCTGGAATTCACTGGGCTGGAAATGTGGTTTCTCCAGTGCAGCACAGCTATCTTTGTTTATTAGACTCTTAACTATTATTATACTTGTATTTAGTGTACTTTTATTGTTTAAAAAGGAAAAAAGCCCAAGCATCCCCAAGAGCTGTATCTTTCCATGGATTTGTGTCCCATGCTTCATCGACTTGGTCTAAGAGGGCAGAAGTTCCAACACGAGCTTTTGCTGCACTCCGGGTGTTTTAGGCTGTCTTCCTACACAAACTGCCTGGCATTATATAGGACACGAGCGCGTGCTGGGAGCTTTTCCTCAGTGCACGCGAGTTTCTCCCTCTTCCTCACACTTATTTTCACACTGCTGATCGAAGTACATTTCCTTCCAACAGGCTCAAAAGCTATTAGGGACAGGCACACAGCATGATAATGGAAACTTCCCATTCCTCCCCCTCCTCCGCCACCCCTTCAGCAGCCTCATTTGCTGGCGTCTCCGTTCAAGGGCACACCACAGATCACCAAGTTTGGCTACTCAGTTTTATTTTGAAAACACGTTAAAGACCATGCAAAGCTTGCTTACAAATTAACAAGTTTCATGTTTAACTTTGGGAAAATAGGAACAGAATGCTCCTGAAAAGGTAGGAAACATCCTTAGAAGTACTTCCAGCGTGAATCTTGCATCACACAGGGCTGCAGAGAACGCACCAGCAACCTTGTGCTGACATATACTTGACCTTTGTTGCAAGCACACAATTGCAACATCCTGAATGTCTGTAGCTAAAGTTTTCCCAGCAGGTTTTCCAGCTTGCTTGCACGTATACTGAAGTGCAGCTATGTAAATAAAATTTATACTTTAACACCTAGCCTATATGCATGTGAGGCCTCATTTGATGTTCATGATTGCCATGCACCATCAGAAATGGATTTTAAAAGTCCAGCTTTGGAATACAGCAGTTATACTTTTCATTTTAATTATTATGCACTTACACCAGGAACAATCTGTAAATTAAGCCACATGCAGATGAAGAAAAAAAAAAAAAGCATTGTGTATTTAGGAAACTTCCTTTAAAACAAATTATTTTATCTCAGTCCAAACATTCACAATAGCAGGAAACTGGATCATAGCATGTTTACAATTGTATAATAGCTCCAAAACCAGTAAAGCATCCTCCCACTGTATTAAGAAAAGATCCTTTAAAAGATGAAAAATAAGATTAGAGCATAGTCTCTTGACTGAATTAACCTAAGACAAATTATTTGGACACCTCTGGTGTATATTATTTAAAAACAGGTTTAAACATTTTTTTTTGTATTTTTCAAATATGCAATTATTCTATAAACATTCCTGCTTTTCTGATGAATCAATGCTCAAAATTTGGCCAGAAGACAGATCAGTTCGTTCCCATGTCATGAAAGCTCTCGAATGGATTTAGGGGGAGATTTTCCAGCCTTGCTTTTTCAATGTTACTCCCTTTTTTTTCGGTCCTGTATTTTTTCTTGCAAACAACTTCAAAACAGCATGTACATCTTATTCATATTATATATCTTATTCTGCACTCTCCCCTAGAAAAGTTGGCATTACAAGGGTCAAATTTGGATTAGAAAAAAATAAAATCCATCTTGCTTTAAGAATAGCAGTTTTAAGTGTGAATGGCATGATACAGATTGGTATTGGTGATATATGAGCAAGCCCCAGATTACCTGGCAAAGCTCAGTGGCACAGGCTGGCAGGAACATCACGATGGGGAATAAAGGGAATGGCAAAGTCCTGGAGGTAGTGAACACTCCTGGCTCTCAGCTGGATGAGCCTGACTCACGGCACACATTGGATGATGCCCATCATGTGAGAAATATTCAGGACAGGGATTTCAGACATCAACAACATACTAGATCAGCTTTGGGTCTCCACTCTTATCATAAGTATTGTGGAAATACCCATCCAGAATTTCAGCAAGCAGCACAGTATACCCCTTAATTGAAAAAGGACAGAAAAGCATGCTTCTCTGTTCATATTTCATTTCTCATCTATTCTATCTTTCGAAACAGCACTTCAAGTAAAATGGATTAATTTTAACTCTAGCCCCCTCTTCTTTAAAAAATCCAGTAATAGTAGCAGAAGAAAACACAAGACTTTTAGACAAACAGGTTTATAAGGTTTATTTTTCCATTGCACATAGATGGATTATATACAAGTTAGTAACATAAGTTACTTCTTAATTTCCTAAAAGACTGTTACAGCAAACACTTGCCATTTTAAAACATCAAGTCAGAAATCAACCCCAAAAAGGTAAATATGACAATATTTTAAAAACAAAACAAATTGCACTTGGTTAGGAGAGTCAAATACAGGTTTGCCTATATGCTGTAACAAACTATATAGCAGTTAATATTACAGTTAGAAGTAGCTCTTGCAGTCCATTTGTACATTACTGATTTTTTTCAATTTTACTTATTTAAAAACTGGTGGATATTTCAAAGATTTCTTCTTCTTTCTAGCATTCGAGATTCACATGAAATGCACTAGCAACTAAGTCTTTATACAATTGCTATTCAAATATAAGAAGAACACCACACCTGAAAATAAGGAGAAAACTAAAACGTATTGATTTTACATGTATCATGAGATGAGAAGTATGGAAGGTGTTCAGCAAGAAAGCCCTGTCCACTACTTACATAAAAGAAGGTTTTAAAAAATAATCACTGCACACAATACAAAGGGTGGGGTCATACTGTACTTTTGAAGTCTCCTGTAACAGTATATTCCTCGTTACTGTTCACAGATGAGTGTTTCCATAGCAAACTTGTTCTCAAAGTGTCGAATCTTTCGGCAGTTCATGGCTTCACGCTTCTGAATTCCTGTTGTATTGGTAAAGAACAGCATTGTCAAGAGAAGAAGGGCTGAGGCACATCAGAGACAGAAGTTTTACATTTGCTATGATGTCACCAGAAATCAGAACTATCCCTCTCCAATCCTCCTCTCCAACAAAACACAGACAGGCACACATTCAGATGTAGAAAATCAATTAGCAGGGAATGATCCTGGAAGTGTGGTGAACTAAATCCCAGTACTGATTTAATGAAAACCAGTCTGCCAAAACCCCCCACTGGCTAGTTTTTAACTCAGATCAGTTCCCAATCTCCTTCTCGGTGCATCTGTAAAGATGCTTGTGGGGACATGAGAGAGGGAACAGAAATAGAAAAAACTGCTATATGCAAAAATAAGAACAGATTTGTAGTATTTAAACATTATCTTGGAATCAGAGAAAGACAGAATTTAACCAAATTATAGGCAAACATGCTCACTGCCAACCTGTGCTCACCATTTATTACTACAGGATAAGCATGCTGAAATTTTAATTGGATTTTGCTATTAAAGCCTTTTTATTTTCAAACATCAATCTAAATTGCTTTTATAAAATGTATTTCTTCTCTTTGTTTTTCCCAAGCAGTCAGGTCTCACAATGACAGAAGCAATTAAACTGTCTTGGTGTGCACTTGCATACCACATGCAGATTACACAACCACAACAAGGAATCAAACTATCAAAAAGCAAAAAGACCAAACTACCAAAAAGCAAATCCGAGTTTCATCTGAATGCAAATTTTAAGGCAGTATTTAATAGCTTTTCAAGACTCTTCCTTGAAATGGTTTTTCAACCATTTTTCCATAAAAAAGTACCAAGCACTACTATTTTCCTGTGAAGACAGCTCTTATTCACATTTCACTGACAGAAATAGGAATACATGTAACAATGCAGATGGCTTTAGTGACAAGAAGAACTTGCAGTAGTGTACTTGGACTACAAGGCTAAAGCTTCTTCTCTATTAAACGTTTTTTCTTTGGTTTGGGGTGGGTGGTTTAGGGTTCAGGATTGAAGAAGAGCATCAGTGAAAGCCTGAGCTTCAGAAAACACACACACCCATGCACACACACACACAGACATTTTGCCATTCCTAGGTCACCTTGAGCACTTTTGCACCATGATGTGACTTACTTCCACATCTACACAAGAAAATACCAGACCCGCTGACGCCCACAGAGCTGGTCAGTGCAATAAGCAAGCCTTGCTTTAATTAGACTATTTTCTTTGGACACACTCAGGCATCACTGAAGCTTTTGCCAACACACAAGATTTGGGGAGGAGCGTTTACCTTTCATGGCCTCTTTGCGCTGCAGTTTATAGGTTTCCTTGCCACGGCAGAGGCGGTAAATAAAGAATCCCAGCTGATCCACATTTTCAATGCGATCAGTAACAATCATCTGCTCGTGAATCAAATAGGACTGAGGCAAGTATGTTCCAGCCTGTTGAACAAAAACGTAACAGCT
This sequence comes from Aegithalos caudatus, assembly GCA_013389925.1. Taxonomy (NCBI): domain Eukaryota; kingdom Metazoa; phylum Chordata; class Aves; order Passeriformes; family Aegithalidae; genus Aegithalos; species Aegithalos caudatus. The sequence continues at coordinate 85,812 of WEIU01019043.1, read as the reverse complement.
CTGTCAAAAGCCATCTCTTCATGGCCTGAGTACACAAAAAACACTTTGCAATGTTTTTCTTCAACATATCTTCGAATTATTTCAAAATATGTATTATCCACAGACTTTCATTCTAAATGTGCAACCTTCACTACAGTACAGAAACATGTAACAATTACATTCAAAATATCACGGAACTTCCACTGATGCCAACACCCACTGCCCTCCTGCTACAGTAACCATCAGCCTTCAGCAAGTTTTTTTCCAGGGGTACCCACTGTCACAGGTCAGTTCAACAACAACTCCCAAGCAGGAGCTGGCAGAAACATGATCTGCATGGATGTACTCCTGCTGATGAAGCAGGCCAGCTGCAGCATAGTCCAGGTGCAGTCCATGGGGCTGGGAAGGCTTGAACTTATTCACAGTGTGGGTCACTGCTCTCAAACCAAAGCCAAGATGAGACCATCTATCCCTGTAAGTTATTATGGTGTCTCCCACAATTATTTATGTGGAAAGGTATTACAAAGCCAAAGTGGGACATCAGGTATTCCAAGGCAATACGGTGAAATGGGAGAGCCACGATGACATGCAAAAGCTTCCCAAGCCCTCTCCAGTCCCTCCAGTATTATTCTGCCACAGATTAAATTAATCTGACTCTGTGCACACCTCACTATACGTGGCTGAAGATGCACAGACTTAGCTGCCAGCCAATTTTCTTAATACCACCACTATTAAATAACCATCCATTTTTAAAAATACTAAGAAATTCTGTTAAGAGTAGTTCTAATTTATAGCAGTATAGAAGGCATTCCTTGCTTTTAAAAATAAAATGATCACTTATTGTGAAAACAAATTCAGCTTCTGTTGTGAAAGATCTCTGTATTTTTTAGTGACAGTAAACAACTTGAAATTTCCACTGTGAAACAAGATCATCTTTTCAGCTCCAGGGACATGTTGAGAAGCTGATTAAATGCTATTCTTCCCAGTAAAGAAAGGACTGTATAAAATTCACTTTAAATTCTGCATGAATGAATAAACCAGGAATATTTTCTTCAATATATACTAGGACGAAAACAACAGCAACTTTTTTCTCTTTAAGTAACAGCTTAGCAAACATCACTCTCCCAAATTATCTCACTCATTATTTTGTAATTAAATCTCTGTAAACTACTGTATCTTAACTCATGGTCTCTCAAATCTCAGGAGGGAGCCCCGAGGGAATGCCAGAGCACAGCACAGGGCACTGGCAGGGTGGGCAGCAGTGCTGAGGGCTTGTTGGGCAGCCTGCAAGGACACTCCTGGGCTCATGCCCTCCAAACCACAGAAATCTCCCAGCCCACTCCCAGACCCAGTCTTCTCAGTCCTCCCTGGGTGGGACAGGATGAGAGGAAACTCAGTGCAGGAATCTCCTCTGCCCAGTTGCTGCAGGAGCAATTATCCAGTGCTGGGATCCAGCACAGCCACAAATATAATCATTTTTGAGACGTCCTGTGCACTGAGTTAAAATTAGCCAGTCGGCTCAGCAGTGGGAACAAGGTGGATGAGCAAATATATCTCAGTTTCAGTTTTATTTCCCAAAGAAACAAAGAAGGCCTTTCATGTCTGCACATTGAAGCAAACTGTATCAATACATAGAAATGTGGATCTTTAGGCAAAAATCATGGTGTTTCTTAAGCACCAGAACAGCCCAGAGCTCCTCCATCTTCATAAACTGCCCTCTGCATGTATTCAGAGCTCATTTTAATGAAACTAGCACATCAACTTCATACATTTTTTTGCTAGTGTAACCAGCGTGACTGCAGGACAGTATTTACTCACTTTGTGTATCTGCAGCATAGTTTTCCAAATTCCAGTTACAAATGTTTAGCCTGATTTTCTGTGACATCAAATGCCCACAGCTTTTTGTTAATACAATGAGAATTAAACAGATGTCTCATAAAATTAGGGCACCCACTGTTGGGGACAATGATGAAAACTGTTTGCTTTTGCACAGATTTTCAGTGAAATGCGTGATGCCTGGTTATCCTCTTACTTGTAAACCAAGCATATTTGATTCAGTACTAATGATAAACTAGGAAATTAACAGATTTTAATAGTGAAATTTGTGTGATCTAAAAAGGGAAAGAAAACAGCACAGACAAAGTTAAAAAAATGGGGTCACTGAGTTTTACAGACACCACATCATCCTTATGTACAGGAAATGAAAGTGTGGTTGAATAGTCAGTCTCAAAATAGGAAGCAAAAAAGCAGCAAAGGACTTACTTGTGGTAACTTTTCACATGAAATTTATTTATACATACAAACCACTCAGAAATGGCTAAAATGGTTCCTGGAGTCCTAATTCCAAAGCCTTTTTTGAAAGATGCAAACCCAAAGGTGATGTAACTGTTCTAATGTTACAAAAGCCCAGTAAAATATTAAAACATTCTCCCCAAATCTTAGACACATTTCATCAGTTCTCTTCCCCACTGGACTGTTTTGCTGTTCTATGAAGAAACTAGAAAGCCAGAACCCAAGGTAAAAACTATTTAAATCTGCAGTTGAAAGCATACATTATGTAAAGTGCACAGCACATCCAACACATCCCATGTGCATCCCCCTGAAGCCACTGGATCCAAGTGGCTGCCAACCCCAGGGATAAACACTTTAAACAATGCCCCTGCTGTAAGGATTTCCCAGTCCTATCTACTTCATGCCTCTCAGCTAACCAGTGCACACATGCTCCATGGAAACTTTAGTCACAATGCATTATAAATTAAAAAGCACACAGACTGCTATCAGAGTCCAGCTACACCACGTTTACATGGTTTTGTCAGCCAAATTTATAGCACTGAAGAAAATCAATTTTTTTTGCCTTCCTCTGAATTAATGATTCCTTCATGATTGTAGATCATTGTCTAAGTAGGTTATAGACTTCTTTTCTCTTTGCAAAGACCTCTAGTGATCATGTGCCTTGTGTGAATGTCAGAGTTCTACAGAATGGGAAAAAAAACAAACTTGTTCCTGTCTTAAGAACAAATTACCTGTGATTTAATCATACCTTGATATTGATGAGCAGCTCCAGGAAATTTTTTGGTGGCATAACAACTGAAGTGTTCAGAGGAATCACATAGCACTTATCCAGGCTAAGGTCAAGATAGGCAGTGAGTCTCTGTCAAGAAAACATGTATTTTAATCAAAATAACAAGATCAGAAAACTGACAGATGTTGCTGAACAGCCATGGCCTGGTCCTGTTCTTCAGATTATTCTTTTGTTCACTGTAAAGTCTGTCCAACAAACTCCAATCCTAGAGCAAGTAAATGCACAAAAAAAGGGCAGTCTTGATGGGAGTTTATATTTTCAACAGAGATTTGGGCAAGGCAGCAGGTGATGAGGAGCTCAAATGCACTAAGCAAGGAAACTACAAAGGTCTACCTGAGCTGTTATGGAAACAAGTACAGTGTTCATTTATGCCTAGTGCCTTCATTGTAAAATGACAGGGCAAAAACCTAGCTCTAATCTTCATGATTTTTATATTTTGTTATACTCTAAAGAGGAAATGTTGCTGCTGTAAGAACAAAACACAGAAAAAAAATATTGCTGCAGATAATGCAACAAAAGTAGTTTTAGGTTCAAAAATACTACTGACTTGCAAGGTTAATGATTATTCATAGTTCAATTATTATCTTTATACAGTACCTGAACTGCAGTATTTGCCATCATTTGATAAAAAGCTCAGGGAATTACCCTGATGAATCCTGTAGCTCTGTTCACTGAGCTGTGTTTTACTGCACCTGTTCTTGCTAAAGAAGACATTATCTCTAGCTGCTGAAAGCTCTGAGACTGTGTATGTATATAAAATACTGAGCACCGGGAGCCCAGCAGTCAAAATAATGCCAGGACAGCAATCACCAGTGCAGCTAATCTCATTACATGGAGCAAGTGCTGTACCTATGGCAAATGACCCTTGCACTGACTTTTAGAGCAAAGCCTTTAACTTATTAAATCAAAGAGTAAATTTCTAATGTTACATTGTTCTTACCTGCTTCTTAGATGCTGCTCTTTTTTCATTTTCTAGTTTTCCCTCTTTAGAGTCTTTATTCTAACTCTTAACAGAAGCTCCCTAAATATATTCTGAAAAATTATTTAAATTACATAGCTTGAGCAAGCAATGTTTTCCTCCAAATCTGGCTATGAATATTTGACAGATCGCACTTTAAACTCTGAAGTTTGCATAAAAAAATAGGGACACTTCCCTATTCTTTTTCAGCTGAGCTTAAAAAAAGCTGTTCAGCAAAGTCTTCAAATGTTCACAGAGATTTAGCTTCCTGAAAACCAGCTGTACAACATTTCATCACCATCAGACAGCTCCAACCATGCTGATAAAGAAAAGGAGGGCTTCTAATTGTTTTACAGCTGCTCTTAACACCGTGAGCTGTAGGCCTGTCAACTGCCTTAACAGAAATTTATTACCATGATTCCTATCAATCAAGGTTATTTCTCAAAAAAAAGGCTTCGAAACAGCTTCGAAACCCTAGTTCAGTGCCTCTAGGAATCACAGCAGCCTGTGGTGCACAAAGAAATTAAACTTTGGCTTCCTGTGGCATCTGGAAAATGAGCTTTCTTCCACGGTCCTTCCCCTTCTGCTGCTGCTTTGGGGGTTTGAGCCATGCTAGGAGAGCACCTCGGGGAGTGCCTGAACACACCCAGTGACATCAGATGCAATCAGCCCCTCCAAGCTGATGTCAAAGCTACTTCAGCTTTTTCCAAATTTCCTTCAGCACCACAGCAGTTAGTCAAATTCTAAGCCCAGTGGACTCAGCAGAGCAAGAACAATATTCTCTTTAGTTTCTCATACTAAGGAGGGCAAACAGATACAAGATTTTTCCCTTCCTAAAAACAGAACTGTATTTGCAAATGGTGGTTTACACACTACCTGATGATGACTGTATTGTGTTGTACTTTATGTCCGGTTAATAATTTGCAGCCTGCTGCTGATCAAAACATTTCTGCTGCCTCTTCCACCCTTCTGCCTCCCCACAACATAAAAAATAAGGAGTATATTTATCAGGATGACCGAGGGGGAACATTTTTCAAGTTTTAAATGCTTTCAACTCCTTCATACATCTTTCTTACCCGGTGGAAGTCATGGACGATATCAGCAGGATCGCTATCAGCAAATTCAGGGACTGGCACACTGATAAACTCAACATCTTCCTCCTCCAGGATCTGAATATTTTCCTCAATTGTGTGGTAGCGAGCACTCTGAGCCTCTGCCCCAGGCTCAGGTAAACTTAAGCCATCTTCAATGTACTTTATTCCACAGAAATACACACCACCCTGCTAAAAATAGTAAACAACCCAGCAACAAAAGGATCAGTAACGTAGAAGTTTAAAAGTAATATTCTCAGAGCACTGAAGAGAAGAAGAACTTGTCAGACTAAATGAAATTTTTTGCCTTTAATTCGATTCGTACACCAAAGCAGGAGCCAGTTGCTATCTACAACAGAACCTATGGATAAAACCTCAATTACACTTAACCCAGAGGGAGTTCTTCCCTTGAATTCAAGGAAAACAGGATCCCATAAGGAGGTCCTTAAAATCCAGTCTTCTGTGTATTTTTAGAAAGTCAATGAAGTTCCTACATCTATATGCATGCACATTCTTATTATTATTAAATTATGATCTAATTGTAGTCAAAATTATGATTAAAACCATTAAAACTAGTCATCCAAATCACCTTTAAAAAGCAAGTCTAACTAAATTTGGTCCTGCTTGCAGGAGAGGGTTGGACTAGATTACATCAAGACTTTCCTTCCAACCTCAATTATTCTGTGAAGTTGCTTAGTTTCACAAGACTTCAAGAGTCTGGCAAGTCAGTTTCTAAAATAATTTTGAACTGTTTTAAGAGACAAAAAGGTAAAAAGAGAAATTAAAGTAACTAATTTGTGTCCTTTCACCACAGTCCACATGACAGGCATCCTAAACGAAGTGTAAAACACAGTTGAGTCAGAGGAAGTCCAAGGGACCAAATTCACACTCCAGATACTTTTAGAAATACAGAACTCTGCATATGCACATGCCAATTTAAAGTTTTACACTGAAAACGTCTTCAGTGCAACGTCAGCTCAATTCCTGAATGTTTCCTTTAACGCAGATGAGACTCATAAACAAGTAGCACAGGTTTGAATTAAATGGCACTTTCAGTTTCATCTCACTGGCAGGTAAAAGGTGGAGCACCCAGTGCTAAGCACGGGTGAAATGTGCATTAGAAATGCAACTGGCCTTCAGCTCCTCAGCTCCTTAATCCACCCACCGGGATAAACTGTGCTGTTTAAGAATCATCGTTTGCAACACTACTGCTCCCCTGTAAATTTGGTTAATGTGATAGCCAAATAGACTACAAACTGCAAGTTCAGCTAGAATTTCTCAAGTTTAATCACTTGGATTTCCACATTAGCAGCTACTAAAATGGGGGAAAAGCAACAGTCCTGCTAACAGGAACAAGAACGTGAATTTTTACCTTATAATTAGGTGCACTAACCAGTGGGCTAGAGAGATTAATGTTTTGCTTACCCTCTCTCTTTCTGGCTCTGTGATCTTGCAACCCCAGCAGTTTCTGAAGCAGGGAGGTTGTGCTTGTACCACTTGGGCAACAGCCTAGCACATCCAGCACTGCCCAGTGACAACTTGCTCCCAAGGGAGACAATATTTAACTCAGATCTCCCATGTTTCAGGTAAATGCTCCATTTCCTTTGCACTGCTGCATTCACAGAGCTCCTCTTGCAGCAGTGCCATTTGTTAAAAGACTGAAAATACATTTTGTTAGAGGTCTAATCTTGTCAGTGTGGATTAGACTTGACAGGGCATGTTTAAACCACACTGACTGTGCTTTTCCCAAGTCCCCTGCAGGGCCCATATTTCTTATCCATGTGGAGGCTGGGGAAGGGGAGAGTCACCACATTACTTTCACAAGCAGTCCCTTTCCTGTACACTGGCAGTGCCTCGTGTTAGGAAACCTGGGATCAGACAAGGAGGCTTTCAAGGGGTTAATCCACCTCCAGTATTTGGTACTGCAAAAGAGAAAAGAGAGCAGATAAAAAATCTGGGACACCACTGGGGTTCCTAACCCCAGGTCCTATTTAGATACACTCTTTTCTCTGCAATGTGAGGTTTTTGAAAGTGTTGCTCTCTTTTTTTTGCCAGCTTCAATTCTGCCCTCCTCTGCTGTAGGTAACTTCAGAGAAGGCAAAACTCTGGCCTTTAGAAAACATCAAGTTTTGGAAAGAAAAAACGGTTTACTTTCTTTGGTTTAGTTTGTTCCTCCTCTTCTAAATGTAACACAAAAAGAACAGTGTGTTGCTCCTCTTCCCACAGAGAAAAACAGCCCTCTCATAAAGAGTATGTGACTTACCTGGAATGCAAAATATTTGTACAGATAGGCACCACCCAGGAACACACCAGCCAGCATAAAGGCCAATCCAAAGCACATGCACCAGCACCAGGCCCTTCTCTGTCCAACAGGCACAGCATCCTCAGGGTCCTGCAAGGCATCAGAGAAGGACCTTCAACACACTGCTCCCAGGGCTGGTAAGAGAGCAGATACTTCAGACCCAGCAAATGCAAACATTGCATCCACCAGAAAAGGCTGTACGCACTTTAGCGCAAGTGTTTAGAAACTTCCCGTATTTGGTAAAATTTAAAGCAAGTCCATTTAACTTGAGGTTTAGTAAAACTTGTACTTTTAATGCCATCATCACTGACTAAATCAGCAGACTCAAAAGAAGAATATAACAAAACCTCTTGAGAAACCTCCTAATAATACACAATGAGCCACTTCCCAGGTTGCAGACAGAAAAATATGCATTCTCAGGCAACCTCCATGCCACAGCAGCGGAGCAAGTAAGTCAACTCTGAAAGGTCAGATTCTTTTTTTACCTTAGTATATGCAATGTAAGTGAACCCAAAGAATCAACAGAAGATCAAACGTAGTAAGAGCAGCAAAATACATCCTTTCCTATGTTGTTCCATCAGAACAAAACAGCCTTTACCACAACTTGGCTGGCAGAATAGCGAGGGTGGGAATGAAAAGAATATGAAGACACTTTGTAAGTTGTTGTTAAGGAAGCTTTCTGCTCTAAGACAGCATTTGCCATGCCTCTATCTGCTGTTCATGTAATACTGAAGGAATGACAGGATGTTTCCCCTTTAGGGCACTAGTTTGCATAACCATGCAGTCCCCACAGGCATCCTAAGCAATAAACTGCTGCTTGCAAAATCTTTCCTCTATCAGCCACATTACAATGCTCTTTCCTCCCCCAAGTGTTTGCATAACTCATATAAAGTAAAAAAGAAAAACAAATTTTTAAAAAATCCGACTTTGAGCTACCCTGTTCCAAGCCAAGATAATCCTGGGAAAACATCTGAATTCAAAGAAATACAAAGAAATTCATTACCCCTTTGCAACCTCAAAACAATAATGCAGAATGGCGACCAGGGCAAACTCATTAAGACTGAATGAACAAAAAACCACCAAAGCAGAAAACTGAGGAAGAGCAGGACTGAAGCCCTTGAGAAGGCTTTGACAGCTATAGCTGTTAGTGTTCTGCCTGATGTATTGGGTCTTTTTGATGATTTGCTAACTAAGATGATACCCCACTTGAACAAAGGTGCAGGTACAGTACCCAGCTGCCTTGGCCCAGTTGGGAAGGAATTTGCCTTATCTGCCTGAATCAAGTCTGACACTAAATGGAAAGGGGACCCTCCCTCTAAATGGTGGGAGAAAGTGGCACTTCCTGGGAATGACTCAGCCATCCCAGAGAAGGATAAGGAGCGTTTTTGGAGGGACTTACTTCTTCTCACTGATTATAGATGGAAATTCCCTGGTTAATAAAGTAGGTACCAACTTCATATGCAGCTAAAATTAAGTGATGTGAAACCCACCTTTACAGTACACTGCAATTACCTTTCATACAGAAATGGCAATGCAGCTTCTTTGCCAGGCAACAGCTGCCAAAGTCTGATTCAAAAATATTTAGTCAAAGTGAAGATATTTCACACATTTTATTTTACTTTACCTTGCTAAATACCACAGTAAATCAGATTGTGAAATCCCCATCTTTGGAGGTTTTCAAGACTCAACTAGAGAAAGCCATGGCTAATCTTGCTTTGGCAACCATCCTGTTTCTAAAGGGAGGCTGCAGCAGATGACTTCCAGAGGTCCCTTCAAACCAACATTTCTGGGATACATTACAAGCCAAAGTGCAATCAGCAAAATAACATTTGCAGTGGACTGAAAAAACACAATGTAAAGAGAAGAAACAACTTTTAAACACTTTTGGAATACCAATTATTTAAGGAATTCAGTGTAAAAAATGACAGGATTACTAGCTGCCTGATTTTAAACCTGGCTCTTTGCAAAGACTGAGAATAGGACATAATACCCATGCTAATCTAATTAACTCTCAGGTCAGGTTGAGAGTCACTGTGGATTCTTCTATAAATCATCTCAATTATAAATCTAAACCAGGTAAACCAAGGATTTTTATTTTTATGATGCCCTGTATCATTAGGTAACTATTCCCTAGATATTTCAAAGCATACAGGACACCTGATTGAAATTTTTTATAACAGTTGTCACTTACACCGTTTCAAGTTAGCCAGAAAAACGGATAGAAAACTGCCTTCGGGATACAATATCAAAATATTCCCTAGTGAAGAATACAAAGAGTATCTTTATTTTTCCCTAGAGCTGCAATCATCCCCCACAACTTTTTAACTTCATCCAGAATTATCCATTAGCGGAGTCATTGCCGCTTCCATTTTTTTTCATTATTTTGTTAAGTCCAGAAAGACTAAGAAAACATGCCTCTGGGAAATGGTGAGGTAGGCCTACAGAGTATGAACACCTACCTGGAAATGGGAGTTAATGTCATATCAACTTTCCACAAGCCACAAAAATAATCAGAAAAAGGAAACTAACTTTTACACTTTTACCATGCTAGGAGGAACCTGAAGGACAAGTTTATCAGTATTCCACCTTAAATAATTTTGCTTTGATATATGAGATGACAGATGTAAACAACAGGTTTAATATAACTCTTTTATCCTTTACCACCAGATCAAGGCTATCATTATTATTTCTGCAGGTGTCCCTTGTGGTGACACAAGCTATTTTGTATTTGTAGTTGCCTATCATTAATTTGTCCCCAGCCTACTAAAAACAGCCCACCAAACTGAGGGCAAGGGTTCAAGGCCAGTTTAGGCTCCTGCTTAGGAGAATGAATGGAAGCACAGCACCTTAGCACAGGCAGAACATGAAACTGACAACACTGAAAAGATTTTATGCTATTGAAAGAGAACAAAGAATTGACTTCCTAGCCTGAAAACTAAGAATATTATAAAGCAGTTTTAAACCATCTTAAATTAAAATATTTTAAATAACTTACTGAAGCCAAATTATATATGTAGCCAACCCATGGCTAAGCTCTCTAAGCTTTTGTATTGTTGCCATGACAGCTTAGTTTGGGCTGTATTGACCCAAAAGAATAATTTGTCCCTTGCTATATAAATCTGACCCTCTGCACTGCAAGAGAAGGAAGTGCAGTGAATGCTCACTGTCCTTCCAGGTGACTCATGTTCTGAAAAACCCCCATTAAGTGAAAGCAGATCCCCACTAAGAGGGACAGTGCTGAATTAGCGCTTCTCCCCTCACGGTTACAGCTGCACTTTATTCCCCGGCAGCAGCGCTGACTTGTGAAGCCAGAGCACGACGTGAGACTGCGGCCTCAATGACTAATTCCTCTCCAGCTTTCCACTGCCAGAGGTATCTCCCAAAAGAAAGCACCGTGTACTTGAGGTGAAAATGGACCTCTAAAAATATGCCTCTCTGCTTCTGTAATAAATAATCATTACTGTACTGGTCCCTTTCTTTCCTCTCCTCTGCTTCATCCCTGCCCCATGTCCTTTCAACTCCCTTGTGAATCCTCAGCCTTAAGATGATGCCACAAAATTCATCTCTGATGCGAAATGCCTTAGGAGGAACTGGACACAGGCCCAAAACTGGCTTGTTTCCCTTGATGAGCTGATTGTTCTAATTGGAAAACATTTGATTAGACTATTTCCCGAGGATAAGACATGAAACAGAAGCACCTCTCTGCCACTAGTACACTAAATCCTACAGTGTTGAAATTAAATGGTTCAGAAATTCCCAACCTTGAACAGCTTCAAGCTCTGCACTAGCAATTTTCCTTTCAGATAGAAAACAAGTATTAAATTCTCTATTATTTGAGACTAGCAAGATTCAAATCTTTCAAACAGAAAGTGGTATTTTCAACAGAAAATATTTTCAAACAGAAGTGACAAGATGACTGCAGGTTTCAGAACAGGTCCCTTGTCCCTTCACTGGTGACCACAGCAGTGAATGTAAAGCTGCTCTGCCCTCTAAAACCATGAAACACTTCTGAGATGGGTACATGATACCAGAAACTATTTACCAGAACACCTCTCAGCTACAGAGAGAACTTCACAAGAACATCTTTATGACAATTAGCATTAACTGTTCTGCAGTAAATTTAAGAAGAAAAAAAAATTAATAACCCCTGCAAACACTAGCAGTTATTAATGGCTAGTGGCCATATATTCTCTTGCTCTTTTCATTCAATTTTAATGCTACTTTTTTCTTTCTTTCTTTCTTTCTCCTTTTTTTTTTTTTCTTTTTTTCTTAAAATAAATGCTGAACTTTAGAATGGCCAAATTTATGTTTGGGGTAATATCAAAAATGTATTCTAAGAAGCTCCAATACTGAACCACAAATGTGTATAATTAGACTTGATAATTACTTAGATTTTTCCCCTTGTGGCTTTTTGTACATAGTGAAATATAATTGCTTTAACATTATAAAAGTAAAGCAGTCTATAAACTTACAAGGCATATGTCTAGTTCATATTAAAATGAGTGAGAAGATTATCAGCCCTTATTCCTTTGCAGAAATTAAGGGTGCATTTATCTAAACCAGATATGACAAACAACATGCTGTGAGAAGTCCAGAATACTGTATGACTGCTGGACAGCTATGCAAAAGATAATGTCCCAAATTTAAAAATAGATACGATAGCAATAAAAATAATTTTGGGAGGGGGAAATGTCTTTTGGAATGAACAGTCTTTGATCCACAGAGAAACCAGATGCAGAGCATTACTGAGTATTACAAACATTACTAAAAATGTCTGCAGCATAATATACAAACTGTCAATAATTATGCATGTGAGAAAAAACATCTAATACATATACACAAACACATATAAAAAAGCTTACAGTTAATGTGGGTAGAACTGGCTGGAAGCTGTTCAGAACAGTTTTTCCTCTAAGGTCCTCTGTGTGCCACTTAGCTCACATGGATGGACAGAACCCTGTGGGACAGACTGAGTTTCCTCAAGGCAAATATTGACCAACTGCAGCTTTAATTAGTGGAATGGGAAGAAGGGAAGTTAATGACTCCCTAGAAGTGTTTTTAATGGGAGAGGCTAAAAAGTCCTTAAATAAAATACTGACCAATGGCTGTATAAACTGAACTCTGTTGGTCAGGCTTGCCTGCTCTGACTTGTAAATCTGACATCTGTAGAAAATCCTCATAAAAGAAAGTCAATTTAAAAGGAACTTAATTTAGAAAGAGCTCTGCATTCCTTCGATGGTATTCCTGCCTGAAGACTGCTCCAAGCCTGGTATTCTATTTATTGCTTGTTGCAGATGGGAAATACGGGCAGGCTTTTGCAAGACTCCTCACTTGGCAGATGCTGCAAATCTGGAAGGCAATCATACTGATCTGCCTCTAAAACAGCAATTTTATGCCTACTAATAAAATTAAATTTAAATTTTAAGTACAATCAGCTTTTAACTTGTTAGTTGGAGAAAAACCCCACTCTGTATACAATAGGTGCTTGAGAGGCTCCTCGCTTTTCTGGAAAACAAGCTATGGCTGTTTATAAGCAGTTGGTATCTGAACATTGCAACCCTGCCAGTTCTTCTGTCACGACAGACAGGGACTTGTCCATCTGACCAAAGGCTCTCTGCCTAAAGAACAACATGAAAACATGACCTTAGTTGTGCTGCTGTTCGCTGTAGTCATGTAGCCTGAATAACAAAGGAGATTAATCAATAAGAATTATCTGTTAGGCAGTCGGTACTATTAACCTCTTGTATTTCTCATATCTGTATATGGTCTTTGAAATAGTATTGTAAATACAAAATCTCTTAGACAGCACTAGGAAATCAGAAGTAAGATGAAACTAAATTCCAGGAGCTTTACAGGTTCAAAGTCCAAGGTTGTTTTAATTGGTTGAATGTTATCTTTGACGAAATAATGGGAGAGTTTTATTAAAACATAAGGTGTCTGTCAAATGACTCATTTAATTGTTCAAACATTGTAACTATAACAGAATAAAAAAAAATCAGTATAAGCAGCCAGCTCAAGAGCATCTTAAAAGGGGAATGAGTGCTGGTGGATAGGAAGGTATCTGCAGCTGCATGTATTGGTAGAGACAGAAGTGAAGAGAGAACAAAAATTGGAAAACAGGCAAGAGTAGGGGAGCAGGAAATAAAACTCAGAAACATGTTGGAACATGAAGAGTTCAAATTTTCTGCAGGAAATGAAGGAAAATTAGAACTGTAAAGTGAATATTAAGGACAGGAATCAGCAGTTCATGTGATAGAGCTATGTGATAGAGGGACAACAAAAGATGGGACAAAAAAAGATGCATGTCCTGTAGAGTAATCCAGCAACTCCTAACCAACATGAGTAATCCTGATTTACCTAAACACTGCCTTCATTTCTGAGATAAGAGACTGCAAAACCTGCTGGCAGTCAACAATTAAAGAGGATGGGTAAAGAAGGAAAAAGCCTGTAACTATTCAAATTGGTGTTTTGGATAGTTTTTGGAGTAGCATAAAATGAGTCATTGTTAGCTCTGGTCTTACATGGACTAGAAAGTGACAGGGTATTTAAATGGCCTGAAAGTTGTTTTTTTTAGACCAGGCAAAGACTTTTTTTTTTTTTCATATGATTCACCTGCACTTTTGGCTATATCCTCATCCCAGGCTGTCTACAGCAAGTGTACAACTAACCACACACTGAATTGGACTGTTTTCTTCAAACTTCAGACTTCCCCAGATTGTTCCTCTTCTCTGTCCAGTTTCAAGATCTACCAACTTCCTTCTCTGGCCACTTATCTTATGTCTATGCCCCCTGTAACTTTCCCCACCCAAAGCAGAGTTCTCTGGTATCTGCCACACACAGAGTAACCGGGCACACCTTATTTCCATTTCCTCCCTTCACCACTGCCCCAAGATAAACCATTCATCACCACGCTCTGGTGAAGAGGAGCTGGGCTACAGCCACAGAACTGCTCTGGACTTTGGCCTGCCACATCAACCAGCTCAGCACTCCTGTGCCTCTTGGCCTGCGTTTGCACTGCAAACAGGGCAAGGACTGCCCTCCTGGGTCTTTTTCTGTACAGATATTAGCACCACGGGATCTTCATACCATCTTATACTCTGACTGAACAGGAGGAAACACTTTTATTACTGCATGAACCCAAACACTGGCACAGCTTGCCCAGGGAGGTTGTGGAGTCTTCCATCCTTGGAGATTCTCAGAAGCTGACTGGAGGTGGTCCCAAGCAACCAGCTGCAGGTGGTCCTGCTAGAGCAGGGGAGATAGCCCAGGTGACCTCCAATGCCAGCCATTCCGTGATACACATCTACAGGTTTTCAGTAACACTAATACTGTACAGGGTGAGGATTAACAAACAACTCTAACCACTTGCTTCATTAAAGGGAAAAAAAAAAAAAAATCAATCTTCCAGGAGAGCTGGGTCTGTGCTAGACAAATAATAAAGCTCCACATATCCTTTACTTCCTTTGGAGTTTTATGATTCTTCTGCCTTCTCCCCACTCCCCACCATGAAAACTTCAACAAAACCTACAACACTTGGAAAACATCTTGCTTTAAATGTCTGGATGCTTGGGGTGGAAATCAGGTTTATTTAGAAAATATATTAATGTTTCTGAATTTAGCTATACATTTTCATAAACTGCAATGATGGAAATTTATTCTGCTTTCCACACTTAGTTTTCTCACATATTTAAAGAAAATAAAAGTTTTCTGGTGCAAGTTTGCAAGTCATAGACCAAAACATGCAGGTGGAAAGCTTACATAGATATCTGGCAAGAGGGATTAATTTTTTTAACAAAACCCCTCAACCCTAAGAAGTCATATGGGACATCCTTCAGAATGCATTTTGCTTTCAGAAGACAAAATCACCACACCCTTTATAGATACAGCATACCAAACATGGCGTTTCATTAAACAGTCCAATTTTGAAAAATGTTTAATTTTTAAACATTGCCAAAAAAACCCCTCTACCCACCTGCATTTTTTGACTTACAACTGACTTACATTCTACCATATTTACAAAAACTACACTAAATCAATCTATAACTTTAATGAAGTATTTCTTTCATCTTTATCCTGAATTAGATCAGTGTTTGAAAACAGGAACCTAGAAGGTTCCCATTCCACTTAAAATGGATCAATACTAAATTATCTCTTTGACCTTGGTTGTTCCAGTCCCTGTTTCTCCCTTACTCTGCTCACTTCTTGTATCTGAAATTTCTTTTTTCCTATGACTGCCTGATTCTCAGACATCAGTATGATGGAACGCTATGTGAATTTAACCTAGATTTCTCTCAAGGCTATTTTCCCAAGTGGCGTTGGCTCTTTCACCCAAGAGAGCTCATTAGCATGCACATATGCACCACTGAGCCTCGGAATTTAATAACTCTATTCCCAGTTCAGCCACAGATGGCATGTATCTCAAGCAAGTTACAAAGGCTGTGTCTCAGTTTCTCTCAAAAGTAGAATCCAGCATCACAAAACCCACTTGTGAGGTCTGTAGTCCTGCTTCAAACGAGGGTAGACTCTGAAGCCTGTCTAGGTTGCTCAGGGCTCTTGACCAGTCAAGGTTTGAAAACCACTAAGACTGACACTTCAAAGCTTCTCTGGGTAATTTCCTCAGCAGCATTCAGTTCTCCTTAAGACTGAAAAATATTTTGCTTCCATCAGTTAGAAGCTCTTTTTTTTAAAAAGCAGGCTCTGGGAGGCTACTGTGAAGTTCTCCCTGCAGCAGTTCATCTCTGGGTTGAACAAGCCCGTCCCTTGGCCACTCCTCTCAGGGTATAACCTCCAGCCTCTGGCCCCTGCTGGACTCACACCAGTTTATTGCTGTCTTTTTTTGGATCAGAGAGCTCTCATCCTTCAGTGATGCCAGAGACTAGTGTCCAGCTGACTGTCCACCAGAAGCCCTGGGTCGTTTTCAAGCACAGCAGCTTCCCAGCCAGGTGGTGCCCTGTGTATCCTGATGGCTGGAATGAGTCTGCTCTTGGTGTTAAGACTTGGCATTTGCTATTTCTGAAACTCATGAGATTTTGGTCAGCCCATTACTGTAGCCTGTTGAGACTCTTGTGAATGGCAGCCCTGTCCTCAAACACAAACACTCTGCTAATACATGTATTAGTGAATTAGAATGCATAGTACCTGTAGAGCAAGCACAGTTCTCTGAGTGGAAACCATTCTATATGCAAATACAGAGTAGCATTTAATTGTAGCAGTTAGGAATATCAGCACAGGAGAGCTAACCCTGGAAGGCTGACATTTAATTACACCCTCTTTACAGACAAAACTGTTGTAACAAACTAAAGGGCTTCAGTGCAATTAGACTATTCAAAGTTTGAAGTGGAGCACCTACTCCAATGCCCAGCACCTGATGGCATCACACCCTGCAGGATCACAGACCTGGCCAGTGTTCAAACACCTCACCAAGAGCTTCCTAAAACTGCAAACCTTAGGCCAGACAACTCCCTGCACCGTGCAGCAGCCTCCAAGAGTCGTGCTTGGCCTCACACCCTGCAAAGGCTGCTGCATTTTCAAATGTGTAAATGCAAGGGTTTTCTATTTCAGTGTAGGCTTTATATTTTAAAATAAATAAATAAATAGGCCTTAGTGATTCAGCAGCTATGTGAGATCCACCCCAGAGATCACTGACCCCTCCCAGTTATGATCTCCCCAGCGTGCTCTTTTTTCACAGGCATTCCACCATCTCATTCTACCCACAAAAGAGCAGAAAGCTGCCATCAAAGCAGGAGTTTGCTGAACCCCAGGACAAAGACAACCACAAATTAACCAAGGACTTGCATTCAAGGAACTCTACTGTTNTGTACACACACACACACGCACAGACACTACATAGAAAGGACAAACAAGATACCAATTTATATTTTCCAGGATCTCTGTAATAACTGTTGGGCAAATATGACTTTGGAATATTGTCATGATGAATTTTGTACAGCTGTTGCACACAGAGGATCCTTGCTTGTAGACAACTCCTGGATCACTCAGGAAGGACCCAGTGCTTTTCTGTATGTCCACTGTGGCCCAAACTCTACCTAGGTCACATGTCTGCCACAAAACCATTTCTGACTTCATTGCAGAGCTCAATCTTATTAATTATCTAATTCCTTTGGTTTACCACATCTGTAAAATTAGGACAGATATCCGAATTTTATAAATTAGCATGCTTTTCATCTGTAGATTCAAAGTAATTTCCATTGAGGATAAAAAGCAGTACATAAATAGTAAGAAAATGAATGTTGTATTATTCATACAGATCAGGAGACTAAAAGCAGATAATGCTAACCTTTGTCAATCACAGCGTAAGGGGAGGATGGGGAGAAAAAAACAGGGGAAAAAAAGAGGAATTTGCAATAAGTAACAAAACACATCATTTGTTATCCCAGCAGGAGTTAGATTTTATAAATGTTATAATATTTTTGGAAGTACAGAAAAGAGAACACTTAAAATTACTAGGACTTAAAAATGCAGCATTTGCTTTTGAAGATATTTCCTGAGAGTCACAGAGAGGACTATTTTCTTTTTATGAAGAGCTATCTGATGCCTGTAGCTACTGGCTACTAGATAGAAAACACATATAAAGCTGACAAATATTCCAAAATCACAACTGCAGAACAGTTAATTGAAAACATTATTAGAGGTAAGTATGCTTAACATTCTTACATACCCCCCAAAGACTATTAGCATCAACATTTACTAAAATGCTGACAAGAAAAAAAAGGAAAAAACCTACAAAAATAACAAAGAAAATAGATTTGAAAATAGAAAATAGTGTACAAAAACACAACTGTTAGGCTACATTTGCAACTGCAAACATTTCATTAAAATACTTAACAGAAGAAAAACCTATATACACATTATATTTTGGAATGAAACTTTTCTTAAATAGATGTTCACATGTTGGATTAAATATTCATTATAATGGAATGAGTCAAAACCATTCCCCTTGAAAATACTGCTGATTCCAAGAAAATTTTCTTTCAAATGATTTTCACATGAAAGCTCGGCATTTCATTTTGATCCACATCTTCAGAAATTAACTAATTTAACTTGATCTTTCCCATTAAACAGAACTTTCATTTCAACAGCCTCTGTTTAAGTGGTGTTCTTCATACTACTATGCAATGTTAATATCTAAACTAGTTTCTTGAAGCTTATCAAAAAGAGTATTTCAGCACAGAAAGACAGGAGTGAACATAAGAGAAGTACTTCTGGCATTTACAATGAAGATACATTACAGTGCAGGATAGTTTTTCTAGATACTGCACTAAATAAAGCATCATCTAATTACAGACTTTTCCATATGATGATATTAAGGGAAAAAAAAGTTCCCCAAATACATTTTTAGGGCAAGGGGTCTCAGCCAAGTGAAAGTTTGGGAAACTGAAGAGAAACTATTTAGAACTGCAAAAAGTATTCACATTGTCTCTCTAGTCATCCCTGTACTGAGCTCACCCGAGCTGTAGGGTACAGCCACCAGCTCTTGCTCAGTCAGCCAAAAATGTGAATGATACAAGCAACTGACGAAGCAGTTATCACAAAGGTCTGGCAGAATACATCCTGTTTGAAATATTAAATATCATTCTTCTGGGAAATGGTTGTATTTCTCAACCAAACCTTTGTATTTGTTATTCAGGTCAGGAAGTTATGAGAGACAGAAAAGGAAGTGAGATATGGAGCATTGACAGAACTCCTCTGTCCCACAGGTTCGTGTCCATTGCTGGGGGATGACACAAGCTCCTCCAGATCACATTTTAAACTTTGTAATTCCAAATCCCTAAACCCACTTAAAAATAGCAAGAGATTGTCAGAGGAGTGCCACCAACTTTTAGAGATCTTGGTTTTTTAGTATTCTCTCAGTTGCTGGCAGGCTTTAAGGAATAGCCTTAGGAGCCAAAAGTCTCAAGACTGCAGTTACGTTATTTTCAGGAAGCTGCACTACTTAACCAGTAGCACAAATTCATAATGTAAAAGCATGCAGGGGAAGAGATCAGCCACAAGGCTTCGTTTCTTAGAAGTCGTCCCTCATTAACAACACAAATTTTCTTCAGTAAAACTTAATTTACCCTAATTTATATTTTTGGGCACCCATAAAATCAAATAAAGTAACAGAACGAACCCTGAGTACTCTTTGTGCCTGAAACAGGAGGGTTTTCATCTATGGTTTGGTGGATTTTAATTAAAACTTTAGCAGCATCTGGGAGAAGAGGGAGAGAATTCAGTTTGTCAGGATTTTTTTACTTCTGGTCCTCTTTTAAATAATCATGTCCTAATCTCCACAATGCTTTGACAGGTAGCGGAAGCTGGTTGGTTTAATGACCGAGTTGCATCACAGAAAATAGAGGAAAATACCAAGACTGCTCCTTCCCCAATGGCATCTGGTGTAAGGCCTATAGAAACTTGGCTGGAGAAAGCCTATAAAGGAAATATGGAAACTCCTGAAAGAAAAAAAGATATGAAAAATAAACAAAACAATCCTAAACCAACCAGCTACAGAGATGTCCCATAAAGTGGGAAAACCTGCTTTCCTGACGGCAAAATAATAAGCAAATGACTGTTAGCGGATACAGTAACTTTTATATATATATATATATATAAACCTGTGAAGTTAACACCTTTATTTCAGAAACATCTAACGCCAATTACACGAAATCTGAGGGATTTTCTACACAGCAAAATAGTGGTCACTAGTGGTTGCTCAACGGTATTTCCTAGGTGGATCCCTTCACTCTGTGTTAAAAATGTCTATTTTACTATGCTTTAGGCAATATTAGGCTAAAGTGAAAAAAGAAGGTTCACTTTAAAGGTCAGAGTAATAACATTCTTATATGGAATAAAAGCAAAAAGCTGCTGCTTTTAAATTCTAAACATTTACACTTCCACATTGAACTCTCTGCCCATGCAGTTATCCAATGGTCAGCCACAATACATCTGTGTGAATCCACAGCTTCCATGCACAAAGCTGGATGTGGTAAAGATGCACCGTGTTGAGCACCACAAAAGACAAAAAATAGTTTTAAGAGGTTTCCACTGAACCTGGCAGGAGGAAGCAACAGCCCCAGTTACCGAGAGCACAATGATTTTTGGGAGGGCTTAGTCTACTGAATGGTCTTTATAAAATGTCTGAAGACTTCAGCTATTGCTCAGAACCATCTTTGGCTTTCCAAAGACCTATTGTAGGGAGAAATGTTAAAATACTGCACATTGTTTGTTTGTTGGGAAACTGGGTCATAAAACACCCTATTGTAAAGACAATGAGCAAAATGGAAAATGAAATGTGGCCTAAGACCCTTCACCAGGAGTATTCT
The DNA here is from genome assembly GCA_013389925.1 of Aegithalos caudatus. Lineage (NCBI taxonomy): Eukaryota > Metazoa > Chordata > Aves > Passeriformes > Aegithalidae > Aegithalos > Aegithalos caudatus. The sequence continues at coordinate 65,081 of WEIU01019043.1, read as the reverse complement.
GTATTTTGGCCAAGAATTATGGCATAGAAGTACCATCCCGACAACAGAGAGTTGTAATGGCTGCCTACAGTAATTATGGAGACACTTTCACTACATGCCATAATATTGAGCAGTGATTTATGCAGAGACAGGATTAGCACTCTAGATTTTTCAACTCCTTTTTAAGTAACAACCTCTAAAGCATAAGACCACTGCCTTCTGCAAAACCTTTTTATGAAGACGTTGTTTCCGTGACACATCCCCTACTCTTCGTGCCTCTTCCTGCCTTACCTTCCCTGATTAATTTCCGGTTAGTATCTGCATCAGAGGTTCTTGGGCAAATTTTGGCAAGATCAGAATATTTCTATGCTGTATCATCAGCATATTTTAGCTGCAAATGCTCTTTGCTAAGTCCTTGGAAGATTATGCATTTGAGAGTAATCCTGCAATGGCAGAGTGGCAGTCTTCAAGGGACTGTGCTGTGAAAAGCAGCAGAACAAGACTGTCAAAGAATTAGCCCAAAAGCTCATTCCATGAATTTTTATTTTCTTGACATTTCAGAGTATTTGGCTTTATTCATTAATCTCAAATAGTTTACTAATATCTCTAGCTCAAATATTTTTAAGTTCTTGGTAATAAAAATGTGATAGTGTAATTCTGTTGATCTTTTTCTTAGGGTTTTCCCTTTACTTCAGTCAAGAATGCCTCCCAGGACTTTGTTCATAAAAGAAAGCTTCATAAGATGTAATATTTTTCATGTTTACACTTGTGATCCAGATCTATATATTCTCCTACAGAAACAATGCAGGAGAAGGGAAATGTCTCCTATATGCTGTTTTGGAGATGTGACCTTTTTCAGTCTACCAGAACTCTTTCTTCCAATATACATTCCCACACTGCCTTCAAACCTCATTTGAAGCTAAGGGTTTTCCAGCAACTACGTGATATGAATAATGCATTTGTCAGATGTGGTTTATTTTGTCCCCTTTCCTCCAAAGAACTGCACAGGCAATTGAAGTTGTGGAGGGGTGGGGGAAGATCTGTTTCTAATGCAGTTGTATTCAAGAAGGCAAAGTTCAAAGAGTGGATCCTGTACTTGTCTCAAAGGTATCAAGTTTTACAAGGCCCCTCAGTTCCTTTCCACCTGCCCCCCTCCCCCCCCTTGCCAAGATCTGAGAATAAGCTCCCAGACTTGAAGAATCACAATACCTCTAGAGCTACATGGCATTGTTTGTTTCACAACTGTTAATGCTTCATGGATTACACAGCCTGTTCTACAAAAACTACAGACAACACTACTCTACCAGATCTGCTTTTACTGATGCTCTAAAACACAAAAGCTCAAAAATACCTTACTCAAGAGAATTTTGCACACTGTTAGGTGCAGTTCTGCAGACAAAAGATAGAAATGTGTCAAGGAGAATGTCAAAGACTCTTCCCTCAAGAGCGCTCGTTTGTTTTTGGAATTTTCATCTGTACTGAGCATCCCCTCCTAGCAAGCTATTTTAGGAGTGTTTCAAGCTTCGTTCAGGCGTGTTCATCCCCTGACACCAGTGCAAGAACTTTAAAGTAGCTACTGTGAGATCAGACCGCCTTTTGACCCGGTTAATAAGTGTTTACAAGTTTCATTTCTAGGCAAGGAAAGCAAAGTTAAGGCAGATCTTGTATGTCATCCTCAGCTGCTAGAAGTTACAGCTCCACATTAAGGAAATCATAGTCAAATGACATGCTTCCGTCAGTATCTGGACAGGGTCAGGAGGATTTGTTCCCCAGCGTACAATTAGCCAGATGTATTTTGTTTGTTTAGCAGCAGAAAAACAAGCCCAATTTGGTAGGCTATCTGGAAACAAACATCATCCAGGGCAGCTCTGGATTCCAAGGCAAGAAGAAAAACCCATTTTCTGGAACACGTAGCGTGTGTCTTGCTTATGTGCTTGGTGTCAAACTGACCACCAAACCTGGGGTCAGGAAGGAATCCTACAGCTTAATCTGGGCACTGCTTCCTAGAGAACAGCACTCCTCTAGGAACACGGAGCACCTAATGGATGTCCCATAATTGCAGGCAATCTGAGTAACAATACTGTCTCATCTGTTGTGGCACACTGTTCTAGAGACTTAAATACTCTGCTCAGAGTTTTAGCTGAAACCGCAGTATGCTCAATAGAAGTGTGAAATTTAACCACTTGCTGTATCAGGGAGATGTCACTAGAAGCACTGGTTCCTTTCGGCTGTGAAATGACACTGGATTCTGCAGGTGAAGAACCTGGCCCCATCAAAATCACAGCAAAACCTGCGCCAGGGCACAACTTCACACTACAAACTGAACAGATACTGTCCTGGTATGCAGAAATTCATGAGAAAGATTTAGAAAAATAATAAACGCTATCACTTTTGAAAAGCCAATTGGTAATTCAGAGGCCTGATGCACAAGAGACTGTGAAAGCAAATGAAAACAGCAAGACACTGTTTATGTGCAGCTGGCCGTTTTTCAAGTTTTCATCCCCTTTTGAAAGAGCTTAGAGCAAATTAGACTACATTCCGAATTAAAAACTGGTTTTGATTACGGGAGCATCGAACTTGCAACCAAAACCCTTTATATTCTTGGGCAGTTTTGCACTTCAAAAACTTTAAAAGCCGCTGGTGTTGCTGTTTGCAGAGCGGAGGCGACAGCAGCGCCTGGAGTTTGGGTGCTGTTTTGGGGCGGGGGGGAGGCAGCTCTTTGTTCCTTTATTTAAGCCAGCCCAAGTTCCGAGGCGAAGTTCTCCGTACCACACAACCACCAGGCTGTGCGAACACGCTGCGGCACAAGCGCGGCCGAACCCCCAACTTCACCCTCCAAGCGCTCCCTTGCCCTGGAGCATCCGGGGTCCGGGAGCTCGCCAGCAGCCGGCCGGGCCCCGCCGGGCGGCCGTGGGGATGGCAGC
>WEIU01019043.1:34905-54337 GCA_013389925.1 Aegithalos caudatus | reverse complement strand
GAGAGGAGAGGAGAGGAGAGGAGAGGAGAGGAGAGGAGAGGAGAGGAGAGGAGAGAAAAACTTTAATACCATGGGTTATAACAATAACAGAATTTGGAGTAGGCTGCAGCATACAGCTTGTTAAGTGTTGTCCCTGGGCCAAAGAGAGATATCTGTCAACAATTTAAACCTGTTTTAAAATTTCCTTCAGGAAAATTTCCTAAAGGACTACCTTCTCAAATACGGAATAGATTTGAGAAAATATGTTTACTCTCCAGAAAGCCTCAACGTTTGCCTTATTATAGAGACAAAAAAAAGTTAATAACATGTAATCTCTGTCCAACACTTTTCTCTTCAGTATTATTTAAAACTATAGAGCTAACAAATCAAGTTTCCTTTATATTTTTGAGGCTGATTAGCAGGATAGTGATATGATTACAAGGATGAGAACTGAAAGAAATGAAAGAGATATTTCTTAGTTTCTCAGGAAAATCTCCTCTATCTGCCATAACACAGCATTGATGGCACCAGCACAGGGTAGAACAAGCTGTGGTGAGGTGACTGCCTACCTGTGCAGGGTGGCTCAGACTCTGCCCTGAGGAGATAAATTGTGCAGGAAAGATAAAGGTAATAGTAATTTGTAAGGAAAAATCAAGACTCAAAGAGAAAACTGTAGTCTCAATCTAAAAAGTCTCAATTATCTTCTCTGGGGAGGCTTAGACACAATAACAACAACAAATTCTATATTCCTGCCTGACTTTGACTTTGTTCTGTAGTTACTGAAGTCAAGAGCAATATTCCTATTGACTGAAGATGTGCAATTATGAGTCTTGACTACCTTAAGGGTAAATCATCCATCTTCACTCTGCTAAAAAAGGAGTTCACAATCCCCTTTAAGGATTAATAAAATGTATATACCAAGAAACATATGGCCATTTCTGGAAGCAACAAGGAAGAATACAGTTTTTTGCAGAAATTACATCACTCAAATGATTGAAGAGAAGACATCATCAGTCAAAGTTTTTACACAAAAATATGTAAAAACATATGTACCTTGCCAGCAAATCAGTTAGTTTTCCTTCAGTCTTCAATAATGCATAGCACAGGAATCATATTCCTAAATAATATTGCCCTGTTTGAATAGAAAGTATTTAAAAATAGGTTTAAAGTAGTAAATTTTATGAACAATAGTTTCTTTACATAGATTATTAGTGGAAACATAATATTTAACCAGTCATTTGTGGTGAAATCTAACATTACTTGAATACAGGTGGGTATCCCAACCATCATGCAGCTTGTCACAGAAGCCCCAAGAATCCTAATATGAAAGCCATGGGTCATTTCCATTGCCTTTTCCCCAGTAAGACTGCCATTTGCTTCCAACAAATAATTGCCTGAGTAAAGACAATAGAAGCAGGTCTCATATTTGAAAAACAAGAACAAACACAGCTAAATATGAACCAGGAATGACAGAAGAGCCAAAAATAAATATCCAGAGAAAAAAGAGCAAGAGGAATAGACAGTTTAACGAGACTGGGAATGTGGAGATTAAGATAATTTTCATGCTAGTTTTAAAGCCAAATTAAGAAGAAGGTGATAAGTATTTTATTAAAAAATTGTGTAGGCATGTTTTGGTATATCATTCTTTTCTCAGTATGTATGGGGGCTATCAGCTTGTTTTGGTTTAGGAGACCTAAAAAGATGTCTTTCAATGTGAAAATATCTTTGAATAAGTCACATTATCATATTTGCTAGACCATGTTTTCTCTTCTGTTTTGTACAAGTCACAGGCTGAGTTTGTGAGCACGACACTCAAGTCAGCCAGGTACTCTTGTCTTCTCTAAAGCAACAACTTCTGAACACAGTTTCTCAACACTTATTTCTCAAGTTTCAGGGTGTGTTCTCAGCACAAGTAGGCAGAACTCTCTTGATTTTAGTAAACATTTAATAATGAAGGAGGAACAAAAAATTAAGAGGATAGAAGATCTTTTCCTTATGTTTATTAGAACTATAGTCCCAGGTACTTTCCTAAATATATAGTGAAACAAAAATCCATTAACACCTCCCTAGATAACAGTGCCCATCCATCCACTCTGTTCTGTCAACACAGCTGGGACACATCCACACTTTGAATAATTTCTCTCTTAGACTGAAATAAAACCTTGTAATAGTAGTGGGGGAATGAGTGTGAACCTAGCCATGGAACTAGGGAGGGAAGGGAGTGAGAGGAGCCTGAATTGTAAAGAAAAAAACAGCATCAAGTCCTCAACACAGACAGAAAGGGCATAAAGTCCTTAGCATAAGGAAATTGCGGTCAACTAACCTTAGGAGTGGGACAAATAAGAGGAAGACAAAATCCTTGCACTGGGTAGGAGGGTTGGTGGCAAGGGAAAATTATATGTGCAGAGAGCAAGCACTTGGCATGTGGAAAGAATTGAGATCCTGGTAGAAAAATTGGGGTACGCTGGTGAGTGTGTGTCAAGGTGGGAGTGTTTACAGCATATTTTCAGTGGGGAGCAGGTGAGGAGGGACACTGAGGCACCAGTAGAGTAGTAAAATATTGAGCACATGATGCCTTAGGTATGAAACAGAGGCTTGAGGAAACACTGAAACAGGAGGTATCGCACAGGGGGGTGTTTTATATACACTATGAAAGGTGACTAAAAGGAAAAAATCTTAAGATTCACAGAGTGAGGCAAGACAAATGAGGATTCCAGTTAAGCTGGGTGTTCAGGAATCAGTTCCTCTGAAGCCCCTTTGCATAAATTCCCCCACATTGCCTTAAGGAGACTGGAGACAGGAACCTGCTGTCCTCAAAGGACTCTTCATCCACTGGGGTGGAAAGAGTTGCCAGGCAGGCTCTCATGTGGGAATGTTAACCCTCGACACTTCTACAGCCACCAAAAATGTATACTTGCCTCCTGGCTGTCCATCTCCTCCAGGGAGCCATGTGTCACTTTGGAGAGGGGTGACTGAGGATATGCTTCGCTAGGGCAGCATAACCTCGTGGCCTGGACAGCATTTTTTTAATGAGTGATGGCAAGTTGTATTCAGTCTGTCCAGCACTTTGGGAGTGCCTTCATGCAACAACAGAACGAACAGATGCTGAAGAGGCAGTTTACAGGGAGCAATTTCTCATTCTTCCACAAAGCTGTGACCCTCCACATACGGTCTGTCCACCCATACCCCATGTATGTCCCATTTTTCTCTCTCTGGAAACATAGAGGCATTAGTATCTTTCCAGGATTATTTTGCATGATTGTTACATAACAATTTGTATATTTTTCTAATCTGACACTTTCAGTTTGGGTATATACTTGCATTCTTACTAAAACACATCCAGAACTGCACAGCTTCAGACAGCTTTCTCTCCACCACAGAGCTGCTACCAAATAGCAGCACAGGAATTTTTTTTTTTTAACACTGTGGTTATAGCTGACTTCATCTGACAGGTTCATGGTTGCCTTGGGAAGCACCAGCACTAGAGCAAGACTGTGCTCTCAGTACCATCTCAAGCTGTCTATCTTGTGTTTGGGAACAGGTACAAGAAAAGCAGACCTGGATGGGAACTTCTACTGCCAGTATGTGCTACAGACAAGAGGCTACCCATTTTGGGGTGAAGCAGCTGAAATCTTTGGGAGTGCTAAGTTTGACTGGCTTGTTACAGTGTGGATATAGCACTTTCATAGACCTAGGGCACCCAAGTTCTCTGTAGGAGCCCTTGAGGAAACACACTGTAGTCCCCAAAATTAATGAGAAGTGAAGGAAATAGTTTTTTGTTCTCCATCCTTGCAGATTTTGCTGCCCTGAGTATAATTTCATATGCAGGCAGGGAGAGTAGGATTACACAAAATATGATAAACCATTAGAAATGGAGAAGAGCAATTAGAATCAGTCAGTGCATCCATTTTTAGAAACCTGAAACAATGGACACAGGACACCATAGTGCTGTGTGCTGTACAGACACAGGACACAAGGTCTCTACCTCTTGGGACTGAGCAGTTAAGTTTAAAATCAAAGACAACAGACCAAAACAGACACATCAAGACAGAACAACAACTCATGCATCCTGACAGACCTGCATGGCAGCTCCTCACTGTTGTCAGCTGGTCTCCAAAAAGGATAGTTTTCAGGAGTGTAATGAAGTACTTGAAAGACATTGTATAGTGACAAGCTTACTGATGTTTATGGAGAAAGCCTTCCTGTGAGAGAGATGTGAAGGGTGGGAACTTTGGAGATCTCTAACTGAGATTACATTAGCAGATTCAGTGCATACATTTGACATGGCTGTGAAGAACACTTGAACTGGCTTTATGTTGGCCTAATCTGTCCAAATGATCAAAAAAGTCATTGGATAGAGAGAAGAGAGAGAAAAGACAAAGAAGAAAAGCCACATCCTCTGTGTAATGTGAGCCATGCCATAGGCTGGGTGGAAATGTGGCAGCATTTCAAGCACATGCTACTCCCCACTTTGATGCAATCCTGTTTTCTAAATCTCTGTCTGAGATCAAGGCTGGATGGGAAGAGAGAAATGGACTTTTCCAGAAATGCAATGTCTTTCCTGTCTTGTGACCAGGCACATATGTAGCTCTGAATCTGAGTGTCAGTCAACAAAGTAGGATGTATCAGTAGGATGTGTCAGTAAATTCCTTGCTGGAACTGCTCTTGTTCAATCCACTTCAAGTTTTGCATGGTGCCCCTGACTTGATGCTGAGCACCTCAGTGGTAAATAAAGTATTTTGCATGCCCAGCTTGGGACATGGCAGATAATAAACAGGTTTTCTACTTAGAAAAAGACTGACCTTGTTCCAGAAGTAAGGATATTCTGAGCAGTCCTTTTGCAGTATCTCCAAGCAAAGAAGGGACCTGTTTTTGTCCCTTAGCACTTTTTCCTTCAGAGCTGTAAGCCAGTCTTGGCCCATTGCAGTCCCCTTTAGTCTCCAGCTGTTGAGTTTGCATAGGCTTTTGCCTCCCAATTTTCTTGGATGCCACAACTGGCAATCACAAATTTATTGCCTACTCACAAGGGAAAAGACAAAGACTGGTCATGGAGGTGAGGTGCTTGTGAGCCAGAGGTGATGTGTTAAAGTAGAAAATATGTCTACAAAGCAAATACAGAGTATTCAGACTTTTTGACTGTCCCAGATAGATCACCTTGAAGCAATTTCCTGATGTAAATTAGCTTCCCTTGAAACATCCCAGAAAAAATGCCAGTCTGCTGCAGAGAAACTGAAATATTTCTCATAAAGGAAGATTAATAATGGATATACAATCTGAAAAAGAAGTCATCTATAGGTGAGTATCAGGTACAGTGAAAATGTGGCTGTAGAGAGAAGTTACAGATGAACTGATCATAGGAAGGAAATTTCTCACATTTAATATCACAAGGTGCTTTCTAAAAATGAAAGTTGAAATTGAAGAGAGTATTATTTTGCAACTGTAATATAAATATGTAGTATCATAGTATCCAGAGTGGTTCTGTAGCAGCAATCAAACAGTAATGAGGGAAAGAATGATACTGGAGTAAGACCATAATGCTGAATAAAAAAAAGAAAAATTCCCTAGTCCCATAATTGAAAGCAAATTCCTTTATCTAGACCCCAGTGCTAATGGAAGTTTTTCATTCTGGATATTCATTGTCACTTGAAAAAGGCAATGTGCAAAGTTTCAGAGCGTGTCCCTCCTCTGTCCTTCCTCATCCCTGTCCTTGCTGCTGTTGTGATTCTGCCTGTTCAGACAAAGATCACCTGGAGTACACTGTAGAGCCTTCTTTTCCCATGCACCTAAATTTTCTTCCAGTGAAAAACAGGATGAAGGAAAGGAGAGAAAATTGTACGCCTGAACCTTATCCTCATACTTAAAAGGATATATATCTGTATTTAAAATGTGGCCAAGATACATTTTGGGAACTGATATCTCTGGTCCCACAATTTTACACACACCTGGAAGGTACATGTTGCCTACAAGTTGCCTGATATCAGATTTTAAAAATTAGGGATTAAACTGTGCTTCTTACTGCCTTCCACTGTAAAACAGCAATAATATTTTACAGCAAAGCAAGGAATGCTGACAGTCAGCCTTTTTTTTTTTTCATAATCAGATAACTGCACCAGGAGAATAATTATTTGTCTACTAGCACTTGATTGGCATGTGGCTTCAAAATTATCCATGAAAGAAGATGCTGTTAATATATATATTCTGAATGTCTGAATGTGAAATGGCTGCTGTTTCAATTAAAAAGGCTATGGAAAATTGATAGGGAAACCTCTGTGTGAGATTTTAGTTAATTAAAACATGTAATTTTTTAAAACAACAAAACACAGTGAACTGATTCAAGACCATCTGTCCAGGATAATCGTAAGTATATAGTCAATAGTTTTGCATCATTTGAGTAATAAATAATTGAGCAAACATTTTGAAAGAAAGATAAACTCATTAAGAGTAAGTTCTATGTGTGAGCCCAATGAGGACCCTAGTCCTCAGTCAGGACTGGGCCTCTAGGCTTTGACAATATAACAAAAGCAACAAGGAAAGGGAGTGAAAAATAACTGAGGACTAAACAGCAGGTTTTAACATGTTTAAAACTGTTGATTAATACATCCTTTGACTAATAAAAAACATATTTTTACTTCCTATTTACTCAAGTTTTACCCCATTTAAACAGTATTTTGTGATTTTGAGTCTTCCTCCGCAGATTTTTATTCAGAAGCAGAATGAACAGCAATCAAAATATGCACTAGAATGTTTTCCTCCCAGAAAAAAAGAAGAAAAGCATATTTCTCCTATGACAGTGTTTGAATTTTAATGTAAAATGCATTCTGAGATAATCCTCACTTACAGAGACTTGTTCTTGCACTGAAGGATGACAAGCTTTTAAATCTGCCAAAGATGAGTTCAGAACTTTCTTTCTGGCTCTGCATTGCTTCTGCAGTACTTGCTGACACCACGGCTGCTTAGGGGAGCATAAGGACTCTACCTTAATTTAAGGGTGAGCTGTAGAAATGGGAAATGCTGACAGCTGGGCCTCAAAGGTGAAGAAGGAACTGACATTAACATCATCTTTCAAAGAACAAAATGGATAAGCAAGGGTAGCAAACAGCCAGGCTTTAAAAGAGATTCTTTCTATACTCACTAATTTACATTATCTGTATCTGTTTTATCAATTGAAGGATGTTTAGGCTATGCCTATGCTAACAAATTAAATATGCTTATGATCCCACTGAGGGCCACTGTGACTACCCATTTTGTTAAACTCTCTTATCTCCCCAAACAGGGTGGCTGCATCCAAACTGCACATTGCAAATGGCCCGTGACTGATTGCCACACAGCATCCAGGGCTGTCTGGGGAAGGGCTCCACACCCTAGCACAAGTGTCAGGAGAGCCTTCTCACAGGAGGTCTTGCTGGGATCCTTCTTCCATCTTAAATAATCTGGATGTACAAATTCTAGTTCCAAGGGACATTTACTATCTCCTTCACCATTACAGTGCATTTGGCTACTAGCATGAATAAATGTGCTGAAGTCATCAGAGTAACTCATACTGATGAAGGCCTAGATCTACTATGTTGTGCCATTGATGTAAAACTATAATATGAGTAGGAATTACCACAACAACAGTCTCTGCATAGTCATATGCATTTATTCCGTGAAGCCACAGACTCCTGAAGATCTGGTGGCTGTTTATATGCCCAGAGTTACTTGCATACTTCAGGGTTTGACGCACTGTGTTCAAGACACAGACTGACAGTAAAACCCACTGGGAACACACTTTACAACATTCAGTTTATTACTTTTGACAACTGAAATCTATATTATACTTCTGTTAGTTCTTCACTATTTCCTGATTCAGAAATTCGGTATTGTAAATGATTTGATTTGATTTGGGGAAGGTAAGACCCTCACCACAAGACAGGAGATGTATAAATAGTTGAAAGCAGCTAGAATCCTACTAGAATTTCAAAGCTAGCAGAGTTTTATTGTGTTTTCCTCCAACAGAGCCTTTGGATTCACCTATAGGAAATAAAATGTGGATAATATATTTTATAGTTTCAGCAAAGGACATACCAAACATGCAGTGGCTTGCTCAAACCTAACTAATGTAGGATAAGAGATAAGATGTACAGGACCATGGGAAGTAAAATATTCCTTGTTCAAATTTATAAGCTTCATGAACACTCTCTTAAAATTAAGCCTTGTATGCATAGTTATCAACTCCCACTTCCTGGTCACACAGGATCTGGTTCTAGATTACAGGCCTGCAGCGAAAAAGCAAAGCAACAGAGCAGGAAAAAGTGGAAGACAAAAATAGTATTTATTTTTTACTCACCTAAGTAATCAAGTATTTCCACATGCCACACAGCAATTGAAACTTGGTTTCCAACTCATTTTCATCTATGGTAGATCCTCCACCATCTGATAATGGTGCAACCTCTGATTAAAACTCTTTATGAGGTCAGGATATATAATATTGCTCTCTTGTGTAGATTCCTTTTACCTAAGATGGCTTGGGTTGATGATATAATTTTCTTACATATAAGGCAATAGGCTTTCCCTCTGCTACCTTCAACTGCTTTCCTGATATAAGTATGGAGCCAGTATGTTTGAAACTGCTCTCTCTGAATAAAGCTGGGCTCAGAGTGGCCAGAAGTTGTTTGCAGAGGGAGGACAGACAGGCACACAAGAGCACACATATGCTCAGAGCAAGACTACATCATCGTAATTTCCATAGAAGGTAAAAAGAAGCTAAAATCCGAAGTCTGATTTTACTGCACAATGTCTTTCTTAATTGTCAAAGTTCAGCCGGGCTAGAAACCGAGTTAATCACATTTTAATGCTAAGCATATCTGAAGACTCATGCTGCAAGCCTAAGGCAAGTGTGTTCTCAGAAAGTAGCTCCACACCAGGCATTGAATGCAGCCACAACAAATCATCTTCCTTTGCACATCTCGATCCTGAAACAGGGTGTAAAAGACCATGCCCACTGCAGCATAAGTGTGGGAAGAAGAAAATAAAACCACCCTCACAAATGAAAATATGGAAGCTCTGCTGCACCACCAGTGACTCAGACCTGCTTCTTTCACCCCTGCCAAGAAATTCAGGACACGTCCTCTTCAGAAATCCCTGGCCATGTTACTGAAATACCTGCACTTTCCAAATTCTGTCAGAAAGTGCACACATCCTCTTTCCAGATCTTGGCAGCATAAATCGAATGATTCTGTGAGGAATAATCTGGGGTCTCAGGTTCCTATGGCTCCGTTACATACTCCACAATAGCTCAGCAACAGATGCTGTTGGTAGGAACTCGGTGTATGTACTGCACAGACGAATTTTCACTGAAGCAAATCGACTTCACTGTGAAGGATGTTGGAAAGCTCATGTGTGGGAGGAGAAGAAAGGTTCTTATGCCTCCACCACAGCTTCCAAAACTCCCAGTGGGTCTCAGCTGCTCTGAGTGGATACGATTAACTGGGTGTCTGGGGTTCAGGCACAGAGTTAGTTGTTTTTTCCTCAAAAGAATGTGAACGACTTTGTAGATTATAATTACTCAAACTGCATTCCGCTGCTCCTCAGGGGCAAAGGAGCTCTCCCCTCTGCTTGACTATTGGCCAGCTAAAATCACTTTGGTTTGGCGAACAGGAAAAGGCCAGAGCTGTGACCTATGCAACAGATCTGTGAACCTCTTGGTTTATAAATCCCAGCAGAGAGAGGCTGGCCTCCTTTTGACAGCTGCCTGTAAAACCTGTGACCTGACAGTGAACAAAATGTCAAGTCTTCTTAACAAAGGAATCACTAGACTGCTGCTCAAAGAGAGGAAGTACTCAAGTAGGTATTTTGTCATTTAAGTGACACTCTTCCCTACTGAATGCAGGCTTCATCGCAGCATTTCCTACTATTGTTGCCTAGCATCTGGATTCCTGCTGCTCCCCTCCAGGGGCTGGTGGTACTTCTCCAGAAGTTTCAAGCACATAATTAGGTTGCTCCCTTAGTAAGCAGAATTTCCTGGAGGGGAAGCACATTGCAGCACTGTTCCTCTACTTGTCTAAGCTGCCAGCAAGAGCCAAGGAGGAGGCTGGTTCTTGAATCCACAAGGATCTGCAAACTCAGCTGGCCCAGAGTACATAACAGTAAAAGTTTGGCAGGGCTCTACATAGGAGTTGCATGTATTTAATAATAAGTTTTGGATAGCAGAGCCCAAGAAGAGCTCGGCTGCAATTTGGGAGGCAACTGGACAGACCTAACAGCTTGGTGTTGCCAACAGGCTGTGATTCTATTCCCATCTTTCCCCTCACCCTTATGCTCCCATCAGAGCCTCATGCTCCTTCCATAGAATTGCTTGGTGTGGAACTCAGCCGAACATGCCAGGTGACCAAGAAAGCTGACTCAGCTCCTAAGCTCAGGGGACCATGCACTTTTTTGCTGGCTTTGTTTCCTGATGTGAATAGCGGGATAAACGGACCCACTCTTAAAACTAAGTGTGAGATGAATGCTGACATTGGTGCAAGGCAAGCATTAATGGCATGTGCCTGTGTGGGAGGAAACGCAGGACAAAAAAAGATGAGCAGCCCCCTTCCAGCAGCAGCAAACTGTTAAATTACATTCAGCATCAAATGAATCCCCACCTTTGGGCCTTGCTTATTGCCAAGTCTTTTTTTATTTTAATTCCAAAACCCAACAGTGGGTGATATCTAATTTATTTTTGGACTCAATGTGCATTTCAAACAGATTTTATAGGAGGTATGGATGATGGCAACCCACTGGGCATATAACAGGCCAAATTGTACTTTGGAGTATGATTCCAGCACAGCAGAAGCTGCTCTAAATTTGGGCTACTGCTTCCTGATTCCCCTCCCTCCTTACTCACACAATTCTTCTTTTCCTCCATGTTTTGGTCTTATGTTTTCACAGCATTAGTGCCAGTGGAACCAGAAGATGAGCTATGATCAGGGAGATGACCTAACTAAAATCTAACCTGAACTGAGAGTTTTTCCCTTGAGATCTGTTTTCTCAATCAGACTACTGCACAACTCCATCTCATTAAAGGGATGGGGTACAAACATTTATCTGATGGTGTAAACAAAGGAAGAAGGCTACTTTGCATTTTTAACAGCCTGTTAGTTTTTTAACATGCATGGTAGGTGAGTTTTCAAATTTAGGCACTAAGAACAAAAGGGGAAGATTCACAAGGGACTAAAGATGGAGTATTTAATCTCTAGACAGGTACTCAAAGACTTTAGTTCATGAGATTGATTTTCCCAAAACTGAGGAAGTTAGGTAATGCATCCTTTGTCTACCAACAAGACCTCTAAATGTGGGAGAGCAGCATCTTTTGAAACCAGCCAGAGGAAAGACAAGGCAGAGAAGAGCTGAGATTCTTCTTCTCATATTTAGACTTCTCTGTGTGTAAGACTGGAACATTTTTTGATCTCTCCTTCCTTTCATTTGTTTCTAGACTTAGGTAACTGTCTCTGCCCTCAGAAATAAATGTGTTCTGCTGAAGTCGCCTCCAAGGAAAAATAGGCAATGGTTTGAATATACAGTTTTTGTGGGTTGACACTGGCTGGATGCTGCTCACTTACTGCCCTCTGCAGCTGGATAGAGGGGAGAAAATTTAACCAAGGGTTCATGAGTTGAGATAAGGACCGGGAGAGGTCACTCATCAAACACTGTCAAGGGCAAAACAGGCTTGACTTAGAGATATAAGGTTACTAATAAAATCAGAGCAGGATAATGAGAAGTAAAATAAGCTCTCAAAAAAACCCACCTTAACTGCCCCAACCCTTCCCTCTTTCCCACCAACTGAGCAGGGAGATAGGGAATGGGGGTTTGGTCAGAGGGACAGTGAACTTCTCCAATGTGACTCCATCTCACGGGCAGCAGCTCCCTGTGACCTGCTGCAATGTGAGTCCTTCCCAAGGGCAATATTCCCCCTCAAAATGCTGTGGTGTGGGTCACTCTTCCAGGGGGTGCAGTTCTCCAAGGACAGGCTACTGCAGCATGGGAGCTGGGCATCTCTCTCCACGGGTCTCCCACTGGACCACAGCCTCCTCCCAGGTATCCACCCGCTCTGACGTGGGCTCCTCCACAGGCTGCAGGTGGATCTCTGCATCCCCTCATGGATCCTCCAAGGGCTGCAAGGGACACAGCTGCCTCACCATGGGCTGCACCAGGGGATGCAGCAGGGGAATCTCTGCTCCAGAACCTGCAGCACCTCCTGGCTCTCCTTCACTCACTTTGGTGTCTGCATAGTTGTCCTCTCATATGTTCTTACTCCTCTCTTCTCTAGTCACAACTAGAATTGTGCAATTACCTTTGTTTAGATTTCTTCTTAAATATGTTATCAAAGAGGTGTTACTGCCATTTCTAATTGGCCCAGATTTGAACACCAGCATGTCCATCTTTGGAGCCAGCAGGGATGGGCTCTGCAGGACACGGTTAGAGCTTTGAGCAGCTTCTCACAAAAGTCACATATGTGGGCCCTCAATACCAAAAACCATGCCATGAGAAACCAATACAAATGACATTAAATGAAATGTCGAAAATTCTGAAGTAAAGTCAAAACAACAAAATGGAATTGAATAGAAAGGAAGACAATCAACCTGAGCTGGAACTTCAAGAAATGATTATCAAAGAAATCTTGAGATTTCATTTTCATTCAGAACTTTTGCATTTTCCAATTTCATTTCATGTTATTATATTACCTTTCCTGTCTTTTCATTTCCATTCATTCCTTGATTTCTCATTTTCTTTCATGAAATGAAATCTCAAGGTTTCATTGAAAGACGTGTCAGTTTTCGCTCATTTTTACGCACTTCCTGTCTTTCCATTACTTTTCATGGCTTCACTTCATTTCAGGATTTTCTGTTTTTCCAATTTCATTTATTGTCATTATATTTCCTTCCCTGTATTTCCATTTCACTTAATTTCTCTGATTTCAAGATTTCATTTCCCTTCATGAAATGAAGAATTTAATTTTGTGAAGGGAAATAAAATATCTCGATTCCAATTAGGATCTATTAATCAAGTTTGGGGACATTTCACCACAGTTAATGTCAACCCTTCCCCTTTAAAAGTTTTCCCTTTTGTTCAGAATTTTTTTTTTAGGTTTCATTTCATCAATTTCTCCTCCAGACTCTTCATTTCTCTTTGTTCTCTGATTTCAAGTGTTCAATGTGTCTAATTTTGGCAAGGTTCTGTCCTTTTCATTGCCCCTCATTTCATCCCAATCCATTTTGTTGTATTCACTCAGTTTCCAAATTTTCTTCTTCTTTTCACTTGCTTTTGATTTCATCATATACTCTTTCCAGTTTGTTTGTTTCACTTTCTTCTCTGATTTCAAGATTTTATTTCCTTGCATGAAATGAAATTCTTCATTTCATGAAAGGAAATCATGGAAGGAAGTGTAATGGAAAGACATGGAAGGAAGTGTAATGCCATGAAATGTAATTGGAAAAAACAAAACTTCTGAAATGAAGTGAAACTAATTGAAAGGAATGGAAAAAAAGGAACTTAAACTAATGAAAAGGAATTGAAAGAATGGAAGTGCATCAAAATGAATGGAAACTTCATGGCATGATTTTCACTAAAACTCTGAGATTTCATTTCCTTACATGAAAAGAAAGATTTTTTGTGAAAGGAAATCAAATGAGACATAAGAAATGAAGGAAAATTAATAAATAGGAAAGGAAATATAATGATGTAGTGTTAAGATCTTGGCTGGGTGGCATATGTCCACTAAACTGCTCTATCACTCCCCCTCCTAGTAAGACAGATGAGAATAAAGGATGGAAAACATCTTGTAGGTTGAGATAAGGCAATTTACTAAAGCAAAGGAAAACCAAAGAGTTGAAAGTTTTTGCCTCAGCACACATACTGGTTTCTCTGGATGGCAAACATTGGACCCGCTTCTTCCTCTCTCCCTCAGCTTTTTTATCTGTGTTGATGCCATATGGTATGGAATATCCCTTTGATTAATTTGGGTCAGCTGACATGGTTGTGTCCCCTTCCAGGATCTTTCCTACTCCCAGCACCCTGATGGGGGAAGGAATGTTAGAGGGAGAACACAGCTCAGCAGTAGCCAAAACACTGGTGTGGTATCAACACTTGGCCAGCTACCAATGCAAAACATAGCACTGTGAGGGCTGCTAAGGGAAAAAATTAACTCTGTCTCAGTCAGACCCAATAATTCATTCAAAGAAAAAAGAGGATTTTCCTCAGAGGTACACTGTTCAAACCTGCAGTTCCCTTCCCAAAAGGAGACCTTCTGAATCCAGAGCCAGGAGGTTAAGGGTGCATGACCATCCTCACTTACAGCAGAGACTTCTAGACAAAAAACGCAATGAAGAATCACAAAGC
This sequence comes from Aegithalos caudatus, assembly GCA_013389925.1. Lineage (NCBI taxonomy): Eukaryota > Metazoa > Chordata > Aves > Passeriformes > Aegithalidae > Aegithalos > Aegithalos caudatus. The sequence goes on along the minus strand of WEIU01019043.1, from coordinate 40,006 downwards.
CAGGAAAAGCACAAGCAATGACAGGAAGCCCAACTCTGAACCTTAATTATAGAGGTGCTCACCTGAGAAATGGAGGTCTTGAGTACCAGTCCTTGCTTTCAGCATAGATTATAGTTTTTTAATCCAGTGACTCCTTAAAGCAAACCACATAATTCCAGGGGCAGGGCTATAGACAAGGTATTAATTCTCCTTACTTACTTTGATCAAAATTCTTTGATTTTTTTAAGGCACAAAACATTAGTACAGTTGCTAATAACATGCTGCAAATGCCCAAGAGCTCTAAGCAGGAGAGAGAATGAATGCTTTGTTATTCTAGGAAAATAGATGTGTATTTTTACTGTAGTCATAACAAAGGAAGCTTCAAGCGTTTCTCTACATGCCAGTTGGGCTGTTTTTCTCATCACAGATATTCATCTGTCTGCAGACTGTAATGTCTTTCTATGTTCATATGTGATGCATTCTGACAGCTTTTCTACAGTTAAAATTTGATATTTCAAGAAATCCATTCACAGTCTGGCTTTGAATATAGCACGTGCAGTTACTTCAGCTTCCGCATCACTTTCCATTTTATTTTCAGGAAACTTTGGTTAGCATATTCTTCCACATGTGTGAAATTTCAAATTGGAAAGGACTTGTTTCAATTCCCCTTCTTTTAATGGAAGCTTGTCATCTCTCCAAAAGATAGAGGAAATGCAGTATGACTGAGAGTTAGATTCCCTTCCTACATACTGTTACTTCTGGAAAATCAGTGCCCATCAGCTGTTTGGAAGTGAACACATGAGGTTGTTCCAGCAGGAGGTAGGATTGCCAGAGGTCAGTCTGAAACTAGGGACAGTGCATGGCTTCCCCAGCTAACCTACTGCTGGTGTTCAGATGTTGAAACAAAACACAGCATTTTGTTTTCATAAAAAACAAGCCTTGATGTAATCAGGAACATGAGATTAACAGCAAACACTTGTAATAAGGACTGCAACAAAGAGACACAAAAATCATAGTTTAAAAAGTGCAAAACTACAGTCTCTTCAAAAAAGTTAAGGTTTAGGATTTTTAAGTTTCAACAGCAGAATTTATCAAACTCTGAAACCTTTGCTAACTGCTTGTGTCTGAACAGAATTTCCTTGCATAAACAATCTTAAAAATCTATGTTGAGTCCTCCTCTTGTTCACAAAGTTCTGTAGCATTAGGCTACTATTTAATTCATAATTTCTTTCTTTTTTCTTGGCATCTATGTTCATGCCAGGAAGAGGAGCTTGGTGAAAGGGGAGAATTATGGATTTAGGATTTTATCTCTGCAGAGTCTGGCATGGTCTTTTGTTTTGAGACTGCACCTTAGCACCTGGATTATCTGTTTTGGTGAGAGAGAGGCAACTGTTTGTCTAGGAAAACGACAGAACCAATGGCACATGTGAATTCACAAGCCAGCTTTCTGTGGGTCTCTCATAAGCAAGGGACAATTTTGCAGGCATCTGATAGCCTGAGAGAAGTAGAAATCCCATAGAGATGGGATAGCCTTTTCACAGAGACAAAAGCAAGCCTTCTTATGAAATATCTATTTACTGAAAAATAAATTTTAAAACTTGTGTTATATATATATATTTATATAATGCATAAAGACAGGTACTGTGAGTTAACAGAGAAAGAAGGCCTAAGGTCCCTAAACCAACAGGTGACTACATGCAGAATGTATGTCTGGAATACTAGCATGTTCTTTGCTTGGGGGTCTGGAGGAATGTGTCATGGTTGTCCTTTGGCCCGAGTATATTTCCCATGAACCAAAGGTGCACAGAAGTGGGTGAGGCAAGAGGATAGACTGGTGCACACTCAAGGCTCACCCTGACATAGCACATATATGTTTGGACTTGGGACTACTGCAGAGGCACTCCTGCATTCTGGTGTTTACCCCGTTAGATTGTTTCATTTTGCTGGCACATAACAGAAAGGTACAGCTAGTGCTGTGAGGAAAAGCACAGCACAGTGCCATCTCCAGCACTACTTGTCACCTACACTGGCCAGGTAGGGAGCTGGAGCTGTTGGGTGACTGCAGAAGGATACTCTAAGGTGCCAGTGGAATGGCTGAATCAGAAGCAACCCAAATAGTTCATATAACAGCCTATAAATATCCTGCCTGCATCCATGCTGAATTCACTTCCATTCTTGTGAAAATGCTCAAAGAACAGTAGAACTACACTATGTTTTAAAGGACAAAATGTCACAGCTTGGAACGCAGAAGCACTTGGCAGAGTTATCAGCATCTAGAATAAATGTACTTGAGCAGTCCTAGCACAATGTGTTCTCAGGTGCTCTGTCCTGCAAGATAGAGGAATCTGCCAGGTACTGTATACTCAGACCATAATCTACTAAACAGCTTAAATATGTTCTTAATTGCAAGCAATGAGCCCAAAGCCCAGAGTTAAACAGAGGACGCCATGCTATTGAACTGAGGGAAAAAAACCCTCGGCACTTCACAAGGTCAACCTTTAGCAAAATTGGACCTTAATTTCTTGAAGTACCATAATTGTTCATATGTCTTTGAACCTTGAATTTGGAAATGAGGGCAACTGTTATTTCAAGGTGTATGACTCAGGCCCTGAGTAACCAGAACAAAATCGGAGACAAGAATTAGAAGCGCAAGGGGTACTGTGAGGGAAGAAGTAAGTGACTGAGTAAGAGGGTTCCCTGAGGTGAACTCCTTGCCACACTACCTGCAAATGCTTATAACTCACTCCTATGGCATTCTTTTCACTGCCAACTTTATTACCAGATAACCTAAGTGTCATTTATGAAGCACCTGGGGACAAGAAATATGTGCGATCCCAGCCTGGCGACATTCTCTCCTACTGTAGTGACTAGGCAGCTCTTACCAGGAAGGGGGGAAGGGCAAGGCAGGCATTATGAAACGAATTCAGTGAGGTTAAGAGAAAAGAAAACATGTCAATTATTCTCCTGTCATGACGCTTTTCGAGGTCTGCAAAGATGTGACAGATTGTACTGGTTGCTTTTCAACTCTGTATTCCAATGTGCATTTAGCATATATCCCTTATGTGCTCAAGTTCATGCCTACAAAGTGGCTTTTAACGAAGAATTTTCCAATGCTGGCATTGTCATGTGCATGACATATGAAATTTTGACAGGCAGCATGGAGCTGAGCAAGGTTCTGTGCCTTTGCAAGGCATAAGAAACAAGTCCTAGCAAAAGAAGTTTATATTAAAATGTAAAAACCCCAGAATAATTTCAAAATACCCTGGATATCAGGGATACATTTATCTTAATCATGTATGAAGTCTTGTCAGATTACTTTAATTGACTGCCACCTATCTTGCACAAGGTGGCATGGTAAGACTGCATGGCTTTTGATGATTTTATGTCAGTACTATGTTGCAGTTTGAGCTAAAAAGGAGATGTGATACGAGTTGACATGAACTGTAGTTTGAATTATTCCACTGGAGGGGAGTTTGGTGTGAATTTAACATAGAAATCATCTTAGAAAACAGAATGGTTTGGGTCGGTCAGGACCTTAGAGACCATCCAGTTCCAACCCCCTGCCATGGGCAGGGACACCTTCAACTGGATCAGGCGACTCAGGGCCCCACCCAACCTGGCCTTTGGGACATGGTCTCTGACTCTTCAGTGCCAATGCTGCTGAGTGGCTTCATCCTTTTTGGAAGCAGATAAGGCAACTCTCTAAAGAGGTCTACTGGCTACCAGGACTCTGTTGACATCCACGAGTCACTACTGAAGAATGTCTTTTCAATGGGCTTTCAGTACCTATAGTTGTGGATGATCAAAACTACAGAAACAACTCTTCACTTGGCCTACCATGAACCCTTGAACAACTCATTTACAGATATATTAATTCTGCCAGCACTTAAATGACAGCAGAGTTTCTTTTTGCATGATATGTTAATATCCAAATAAATAGCAGAGCCCTGAAGTAGAGATCCATGCAAGGCCTGCTTCACAAAGGATAGACACTACTGATTGTATTCTTTCCCAGGCTTAATGGTTATGAACTCTCCCCCCAATTCACATGGAACCAGCACTGTTAGTAGTTTGTTAGATTTCAGAATGTCCCGTGGGATCCTATTTGGCTGCTGAGTATAAGCAATTCTGTAATTGCTTTTGGAATAGTGTATCATACTGTTTTCTCAGCTGCCAGTGAAAACTTTGCTCAGTTCTCCCAAGACTTTTCTTTCATAAGAGGTTTTACCTCTGCCCATCTCCAACTGCTAAAAAAGAAACCACTTTTTTCATTTTTGCTCATGTAAGTTTCTAAATAAATTTTTCATTTTATCTTTACCCTAGAACTCAGTTCTCACAACTAATTTAAGCCAGGTACCTCTATTTCTAGTGGGTGTTCTGCTCTTCCTGAATCTTAGGACAGAAGCTGATGCTGACGTCAGCTGCAGGTATTTGAAAACCTGTCTGGAAGTTACGTGAAAGCAGGTGAAAATCTGAGTAGCATCTTGAAGATTAGAAGATGAACTCACCCAGTTAAAAGACAGGTGACCTAGTCTAAATGGGAAGAGATGACAGCTTTATCTTCAGCAGGCAATGGGGCACAATAAAAGGATGGGGGAGATGTGGAAAGAGATTCATTCTAAGTAAATTACAACTCCTATCAGCCTAGCTGGAATTCAGCATGTGGGAGAGCAGGGACTGCAGCTGTCATCATTGCCCTTGGATTTTTTGCGAGGGGAAATAAACAACTCTAAATTTCAGCCTGGCTTCTACAGAAGCTTGTGTGGGTGTCCCAGTAGTTTTTGGTAAAGAGTTTACAGCAGGAGCCACCAGGAAAAGGATTTTTTTTCCAAATAAACAAGTTTAACTTAATGAAGGCTCAAAACTATTATGTGTTGGGGGATTACCCCAGGAGTCTCATTATCTCTAATTGGATGTTTTATTTCATGAAGTAGTCAGCATTAACTTTTAGCTTGGTGAGGAAAAAATCTCATATTTAATTGCCTCCAAATTTTCCTTTATTCCTGGGACAACTTGGCAGGATTGTGAATATCTCTAGTGGCCAAGCTGTCAAACAAGCTTTTCCTTTTCAAAGGACATTCTTTCTTTCTTTCTTTCTTTCTTTCTTTCTTTCTTTCTTTCT
>WEIU01019039.1:34306-56136 GCA_013389925.1 Aegithalos caudatus | reverse complement strand
ATTTTTGAAATATAAAGAATCAATGATGCCTTTTCCCCCCACCCCCTTTTTTTGCCCCGGTTTTCTTCTCCCTTTCATTTCATATTTTCTCCAAAGCAAAGTTAATGGATCTTTGGATAATAAAAAGCAGAAGAAATGTGTCTGCAAAGACATTAGACTGTTATGAGAAAAAGAATGCATGGGGATAGGAATTAAAATCTCTTTAAAAACAAGTTTTATCAGTTTGACTTGGATGGCTCTCACAATAGTAGTTACTCCATATTGTTTCCTTAAAAAAATAAATAAATAAATAAAAAATGTGTTTTATAACACCTACAAATCTTCCTGTAATTACAAGATAGGGATTGAGAAAAAAAAAGAAACTCAATGCTGCAGTATTTGAAGTTTGCTCTAAGGCTTTAAATGTTATATTTATCTATATCTCTCTGTATAGATATAGGTAATAGTTTCCTTATTTTTATAACATTATATTAACATTAATATTATATGGCATCCAAGACTGGAGCAGAGAGAGCTGCTGCAGTTTGCATGGACTGTTCACATGATCAACGTGTGGTTCACAGAGGCAATGTGCTTCCTAATTAGGCACTACAAAGAGGTATTATGGTAATGCTCTATCTATGACTTGACCTTCACTTGGCAATAAAGTGATAAAAAGGCTTTAACAATCAGAGACAGTGCATTCCATATCAGCAGTAAGGGGAAAAGGCACATATGAAGAAACGGCACAAGTAAGACATTAAACTTTACTTAGCTCTCTGGTGTGGCAGATTTTTTTCTGTGGACCCTTATTTTCAGGCTCTCAAAAGGTCTCAGATTTAGCCTTTATACTTGCATGAGACAGCATTCCAAAACCCAGCATAATAAAAAATTGCTTTTTTTGCCTATTACATGGCAAGAAAAACCTACTGTGCTACAAAAAGTTAAACAGAAGTTTAAATAAACATGCACCTTCAAATGTAAATGCACAGCCACAAATATAGCCTTTTATGTAGGTATGGTTACATAATATATAATGCAATATACACTTACACTGCACACATAATTATGTAATACACATGTATGCCTTTATATATGTGTGTGTATTTATACAAGTACATATAAAGTCTGCAGCAAAGCTAATAAATACATACAGGCCATCATAAAAGGAGGAGTCTAAGGATTTATTCAGTTTTGTTTTATTGAAAAGACCTGGGTTTTGCCCCACTAATGCCTCAAACCAGAACAACTACTCCACTATTAGATCTGCTTGTAAGAACAGCAATAGAAGTTGCCTACTTTGAGGAAAAGAAAGGCTTTAAAATTCTGTCCATCTTCAAACTCTCCTACTCAGCTACAAATTTTCAGAAAATACTCCAAAGAACACCTACAGGCTTCTGTAACAAATTATGAGAATGTATAGCTGAAGGACACCTCACCAGGATAAATACAGAAAACTCCATCAAGAAGAAATCCTGCCATGCCAAAATTTCAGACTTCTCTGCACTGACCTCAGGGTGGTCTAGCTGATACAGTCCACTGGGACTTCCACGATGTTTTTGAGGGATTTAGTAACCCACAGCCCAAGATGAAAAGCCTGACATGCATAAACATGCTGTGAATGAAATACATCCTGTTGAGGGCAAAATAAAAACCTTATTTCTTACAGGAGATGGCCTGTGAATTTTTGCCATACTATGTGTCCTAGAATCTATACCATTCCAAATATTAAAAAAATAACCTGTAAACCAAGGGGTAAAATGCATGGTGCCATTAGTATGCTGATGATAAAGTCAATGGTTAGCTATGAAGAATCCCAGAAGAACCTGTAAGAGGAGTTTGGGCAGTACTTGGGCCAATGAACCATCATCCATTTGCTGCAGTAAAAGTCTGAAAACAAGTGTTATATAGATTTGAAAAACAACTTTTTAAAAAGTGTTTATGAAAAGCCTATCATTTCTTCTCCTATAATATTACTGAAAAACCTATCATTTCTTCTCCTACAGCATGACTGTCCCAGAGGTAAATTTAAATGCACTTTTCTCTGAGGTGGCAGTCGGAAAATGGCCCTTTTGCCAAATGAATGGGATGTGTTCCTTCATCAGGATTTTGCCCCATCTGATTCTCCACATATAAAACCAAGAAAAATACTAAAAGTCATGGTCACTTAAGTTTATAATAATTTAGATAATTAAATTATTAGTATCTAAATGTAAGTAAATAATACAACTTGGTTGAAAAACAAAGATTTCTCATATCCATTAGATTAAGACCTGGTGGCTGCTTATGATTATATTTAGGGTTTTCCCTTTGGTGGCACTCAACATACAGTCTGTTAATCTGACTGTACAATGACTCAATGTCTGCATATGTCAATGTGTCCATAATATGTCCACAGTATTTGTCAGTATGTCCTGACTGAACAACTCTGGGAAAAACTTCATCGACTGAATAAAATCCCTACACTCAATTTCAAACAGTTTCTTGCATATATTCCTTTACTGATGTGACATTGTTTAAGAGAAAATATACTGTTTATTTTTGTAGTAATGCACTTCCCATACTTGGGGAGGTGTTTCTATATAAGGAAAAAAGTTTCAGTGTACTCCGTGACTTATTAGGAAATTTATCTGGAAGGTTCTGTGCATGTCACTCTGTAATTGGCTCAGTGCCAAGAGAGAAACACCTGTTGGAGCTTTCCTCACTTCATCAAACCCTGTAAGGTTTCCTATTGGATGTTTTCAAATAGAACCATCCTTGAACATTGAGTAGAAAAAGGAACAGAATAGAACCAAAGGTATTCTCCAGGTGTTGTATGAGGGGTGAGATCTGCTTACACTGTGCACAATTTATATATTTTGTTTCTGTATTATTTTCTTTTATTTTTTTAAACACTTTTGATTTACAAGACACTCTAGACCAGGCTGTGTCTCACTAATTATTTATAACCACAAATCTGAACAGGCTGGACCCTGCAGATCTTATGGTATTCACTGCCATAGCTTTCATTTCACAAGCAGCAGCTGGAGTTGGAAATGGAAGATTTTGTGAAGTCTATCAATAAAGGAAACAGTTGTGGTAAACATATATAATAACACTGAATTTCACTTGTTAATGAAAATTAAACCAATTTGTTTAGGGGCAGCCAAGACAAATGGAGAAAAATTAACCCAGTAATAAGTTCTTTTTATTAAACAATTTGGTACAGATCTTTAAGATACAAGCAAGCACATGCTGACTGAGTAATATAAGCTCTGAAAAGATGAAAACTAAGTTAAGCTTTATGCTACAGGTAAAGCGTTTAATGTAGCTGTCAAAATTTTGTAAACAAAAATTGCATTAAAAAGGCAAAACTAGGTCTTTTACAAGACAAAATCATGCCTTTGGAGCCTAATAAACAGAAAACTACCCATTATTAATTAAAGAGAATGATACCAAAGTTCCAGATTAAGATCCAGCTATTGCAAATCTGCTCTGTGTGTTGGCAGCGTTTTTTAGGACAGCAGTAATTTAGAAGATGAAAAGGATGTTATAATAAGGAAATTAAGTCATATTCTATCTCCAGGGACTCACTGCCACCATCAGAAAAGTGAGAGTTATGGATTGGATTTATAAGACACAGACATGCTCCGTATAGATCATAGAACTAATTGTGAATTGCACAGAAATAAAGACAATGAAAACTCATTGCTTTCATCTCATGGGGAACTAAGTAGACAGAAATAGCATCTTTAAGCTATAAAACATGCTTAATTGGCACAAATCAATGGACCTGGAGAAGAAAAGAGGAGCAACAGGAAAAAAACCCCACTGATAAGCAACATTATATTATTACATATGTCTATGTAATTTCTGCTTTACATCATCGTTTGAAATAAATGAGCTGTTTGCCAAATTTTGAGAAAGCAAGGACTGAAGAGTAAGGGGAGTAGAAAAACATCACATTTGTTAACAGTTAAAATATGTTTCCCTTTCTAAACCACCATAACACCACCATTTGTAAAAAAAAGCCAATAGCTTCTTCTCTGGCACATAATAAATGTATGCACATAGATAATGGAATATGAATTGGCTGGATTATCTTCTGCCTGAAAAGATGCAGATACAACATAAAGTCTACACCATTATCTTCAGAGGAAAAGAAAGGTCATCAGAAAGATACGCACTTCCCTGCCTTATTCTAGGTTAAAGAACCTGCATTGTACACTAGATTCTTAGAACTGTCATTTAAGTTTATGATTCCTTAACATGCATACTAGTAGTACAAACTTTAACATACTACTTTTAAATAGTGCAGTATAGCATTAAACAGGCAAAACTAAGCTTTTGTGTGCTATCATTATGATAAAAGCCAATTAAATTTATCAGAATCAAAAGAGAGAAGGCAATTTCCCTCATTCGTAATTTGGAAAGTAAAAAGCCCACTGGGATACACATTTTTCATAATTTCAGATCACGCTTGACCTCACCTCTTTTGTTTAACCAAGCCTATTAATCAAATATATCCCAGAGGTGACTAATGATCTTCCAGAATTCTAATAGAAGCAGAAAGTCAAGGACAGAACAAATTGATCCACATCACCCACCTTATTAAGTTTACAATGCTGACAATGCTTCTCCTATTTTACTCAGAATTATAGCCCATACAGTTATTTTAAAACTACTGCTTAAGATTAAAACAATTTGACACAGTACTTCTCAAAGGACCATATCAAAGATTTTTTCTCAATACAATATATCCTTTAAAATCCATATTGCAGATCCTGTCACTCAGATACAAGTTAAGGGGCAGTTAAAGTTACTTTGAAAAACTTCCCCGAAACACATAAGCAGCTTTACATTGAATGACCATTGCAGACTATCATCTCAACCTACTTTTTAGAATAGTGTACATCAACTTTTCCACATACTTTTGTTCAAATCAATGAAGGCAAAATGAAGTTTACTTCACATTCATTTCTCATTCTTCAAAGGTTTAAGTGGAATTTTTGCTCCTAGGATCAACGTATTGAAAAGACATGTTAAAAAGCGCAGTTTATTTAAAAAAAAAAAAAAAAGAAAGAAAAAAGAAAAAAGCAAGCCAAAGAGGACCCAGTAATAAACAGCATTTCTGTTCTTCATGGGCCTCACAAGACAGCAGATAGATTTTTCCAAAAAGAAAAAAATTGAAAACAATCTTTTGCATACAGGAATGTTTACTCATATGGGAACAGCGTTTACCCATTGTAGATCTCTGATTAAGAGGATAAGAACACAATTTGTTGACACAGTTGGGTCAAACCAAACCTACCAACTCAGTTTCCAACCAACACAAACACTAAGTGATAGGAGATGGAAGTTCCATCTTGGGGCATCAGTGTTTAAAGAATATACTGCCATCTTACAGAAGAAATTTGAAGAAGGAAGAGGAAGCATTGCCCTTCTGCATCAAGGGATGAATGCCCACCCATGATATCATAAAGACTACTTAAAGAGTTAAACTGTCCCACTAGTCACGACACATAATGCATTTACCGTCTTGAAAAAAGGAGGCTATATATTCAAGAAAAAGACAGCATCTGGGGCAGAAATAGGCAGTGATTCTGTGATTATAATACATATAGAGTATTTTTTTTACCACTGAACAACACAGAGGTCATACATACAGCACAATTTTCTGATTCAGGAATCTACGTGCATATCTGCTGTTAAGAATTGTGTCATGTCTGGCAGAAAGATGATGCCATGAACATCAAAAAATGAAAGACTCATTTCAATAGGTACTGAAAACCCATTGTGGTGAAAGATCCATCATTATTCATGTTTTAGATAGCAAGCAGAAGAATGGAAAAGCAGTAAAACAGAGACATTTAAAATTCTGCGATTTTTCACAAATGTATGAGAAAAAGAAGATCAAACAATTACAGATTTACTGCATACTTCACTGGTTGTGTGGAAAAAATTATTAACAGAGGACAGAAAACTACAAAGAGTACATAAAAAATGAGTGAGAAGAATACTGTTTCAAGAAAATTACTTTCAAATAATTTCTTTCCAAATTATGCCTTTACTTAAATTGAAGACATAAGAAAGTAAGAAAGTAAGAAAGAAAACCTCAAGAATACTATGACTGCACCAAAGCTAAACACTTAAGAAAATAGTCAAAGTTCTACTCCCTGGCCTCCCTCTGCTAAAATCTGAATTGAAACTAGAGCACCAGAGGGTGTTCTTACCCATCTTTCAAAAATAAACTGAAATATACTAAAACTTTGCCTACAAAATAGCTTTATGACATCATGGACACATCTTTCAAAAAGAAAAGCTCACTGTAAAACCATTGGTTTGGTATTGAAATTCAGAAGCACTACATGACCAGAAAGTCTGAAAACTATTGATCAAGTACACAGAAGTTATCAGAATTGTGGCTAGCGACAGGTAGTGGACCTGAATTACTTTTAATTTTACTGAAAGGAAAAATTAAATTGTAATTCTTCTAATCAGACATCAGATGTCTGAAAACTTCTATGACAAAGAAAAAGAATTGTTTAAATGATACATAAAACTTTATCAAATAATCCATTATAGCTTTCTATGATTTGAAGAATCATTTTGCTCATCTTGAGGATGAGGTGATGTGAGACAGCCAGCATGGCTTCACTGAGGGCAAGTCCTGCCTGACCAACTCAGGGGCCTTCTGGGTTGGTGTGACTCCATCAGTGGACAAGGGAAGGGCTACAGTTGTCACTGATATGAACTTCTGTAAAGCCATGGTCACCCCTACCATCCTTCTCCCTAAATCTGAGAGAGAAGAATTTGATGTGTGGGCTGTTATGCGGATAAGGAATTGGTTGGACAGTTCCATCCAGAGAGTAGTGGTCAGCAGTGCAGGGTCACGATGGACACCAGTGACAAGCAGTGTCCCTCCAGGTCCAAACTGGGAACTGTGTTCATTAGTATCTTCATTAGTGACATAAATGAAGGGCTCAAGTTTCACTTTATAATTAGGATACTATTTTTGCCATAGAACTGGCTACTTATTGAAACTTTGCCTTATATACTTTATTTTGTGGCCTTTTGTTCTCTAGTTTTTCCCCACAATGATTAGCTATTTGGAGTCACTATCTTTGGAGATATTTCAAAGCTGTCAGACAGTCTTGGGCAACTTACTCTAATTGTACCTGCCTCATTTTGGACAAGATGACCTCCAGAGGTCCCTCCCAATCCCTATGCACCATTCTCTGAGTCTGGAATGGCTTTGCAGAGAACCAGGTTGCAAACGTAAGCTGATTCAGAGCAGGAACATTTCAGGATGTGAGCCAAACCACAGTCAAGTGGGATGACAGGGAGATTTTTTTTTAAAAGTGGATACCTGCTTTGTTTTAAACAGTATTGAAGAGGCCTCCACAGCACTAAAATGAAGAGAAAGAGTTGGTATTTGGTGAATCATGGCTCATATCCTTCTGAAGTGGTTTGCTGATGAGTATGGCATTTTGCACTGCTCTGCAAACCTCAAAATTTTCCACTTGCATTGGACAGAAAAGTTTGTAGTCTAAATACAGGAGAAAAATTTATAGAGCCAGGGCAGATTAACTAACTGTGGTCTGAAAAAAATTAATACTGAATCAAAGTTAGAGTTCACATTTCACGACAAGGTTCACCATGCTTATAACAGGGCTAGGGTGCATGCCTATCTCAGGACACTGTGAAGAGGATAAAGATGACTGCATAATGATTCAGGCAAAGAGCTCATAACTATATTTTACCTTCTTAGAGAAAAGGACTTAGCTATCAAGTTATGTAGAGGATAATCCACCTGTAGAACCAATCACCATGCAAGCAATATTAATCTGCCCTAAAATGTTCCAAGTGGACCTGGCTGAAAATCACTGTGAAAGGCCATGGGGCCCAGCAAGGTCCCATTGGTTTATGCTGTGCAACAGCACGGGGACATCTACATGAACAGTTTTTCTGAAGGAGACACATATTGGGCTGGCCTGTAACAATTCTGTTATCAACTAAGTTACTGTCACAGTCAAAATTCTACCTACTAAAGGTTTTATTAGGCTTAAAAATTTCAACAGATATTGAATTAATTGACTAGAAAGTGCTGTATGCCTCTACCTTTGCTATCAAGTATAGTAAGTAAAAATCAATGCTGCATCCAACTCAGACCTGATCAGATTAAGGTGTACAAATAATCAAATGATAACACATTACAGTAATTATTCCTATGCCAGGCAAGCCAGTAAGTGGAAACTTGCAAACTAAGTAAAATCCATTAAAATATTTTCCATCATTTAAATAAACAGCATCCACTTCCTCCAACATGATAATCCAGTTCTTTGTATATTATTCAAAGCACAGGTACCGCATATTTAATGATGACGGCCCAGCAGTCCTGGGCTGCTAGTGATTCCTGAAGCATTCCTCCAGAGAATAACGAAATCCAGCATGACTAATGATTTAAATTAACCCAAGTATTCTGATAACAAGTATTTTTGAGAAAATTATGTCAGAAGCTATGCTACGGTAATTTGCTGTAATGCAGTTTTCAGAATTGAATGAAAAGTAATCAAGACAACTGAATAGGAATGTGTACAGAACTAAAATAGTGGCACCCCTAATTAATGTCCCCGGTAGCAAATCTATTTGTTTAGTAACTGGGATTCAGGAGGATACAAATGAATAGGACTCGGGGAACAATATCTACAACCGGCAATATTTATGTAACATTTATGTAATATTTATGTAACAAGTGTTTTCATTTATATTACTGAACAACAAAGATGGATTAACAACTCCATTTGGAATCTTTACTAAAGCCTACAAGAAAAGCATCAAGCAAATTATGGCACATATATCAGCAAAAGTTCACTGAAGAGTAAGAAACTACCCTGAAGACTTTACAGGTCCTCATAAAATATTTTAACCTGCTCAAAATGATTACCTTACTACTACTAAGCAGCACATCCAACCCTTATAGCTGAGCTTGGCTTTCAGCCTCCACAATCTCCATGAAACCTAACTGAAGTTAACCACATGAATTTTTCCCTGATTCCGTTTTTTAAATATCACACTTTTTTTGCCTCAATATCTACTGATAAAACAAAAGCAACCTTCTTCCTATGTCACTTTACTTTTGTATCCTTACATTGTGGTTGTTTTTTGGAGGGGGTTTGGATGTAAAATGTAAAATTGGCCTGACCTGAACGCTTTGTTATGTTACATTCATTTACAGAGGTGCAGCAATTATTCATTATAGAAATCCCATTCAAATTCACTGGAATCCATTGAAAAAATCCACTGCTCCAATAACTATGTAATAAAGTTATAAAATTTTCCTCCCAATGGGCTAAATTATATATCATGTTGTAATAGGGTGACATTTTGGTGTTCAAAACACATAGAAGACTTCTGAACTCACAAATGCTTTTCATCCTATGAGGTCAAATGATCCCTTTATCCTCCATCACATTTTTTCAGCAGCAGAATTTAATGCTAAATTTATTGCTAAACTAAAACCCTAAACAAAGGGTTTACAAAGCAAAAGAGGAACAAAATAGAAGTTGACCTGAGGAATTTCTATTAGAAACAAAACAACAGTCAAAAGTGAAGGGAAATAATATAAATTCTCTCTAAAATTAGGGAAAGAATTTCAGTTTTGTTGTTCAGGTATATAAAAAATTAAATGGGCCTATATCTGCAATTCCCAAATGTAGATACACTCATTCACTCTGTCCACAGCAATAACTACTTTATGAAACAACTGAAAAAAGCAGCTTTTATTTTGCCAGGAAAAATTTAGGGACACAGTTGTCCTTCCTTCTCCAGCTTATATTATTTGAAGCTCTAAGGTGAATCTCTCCTTAGTACTTGTGATTTTGTGAAGTGTATCACTGCAGAGAAACACTAACAATTGTGATTGTGCATGCCAAACACATTTAGAATTTTCAATATGCTCTGCCCTTTCAAAATCAACTACGGGGCTCACATGTAATAAGTACACATTGTACAGCTCAAGTCTTACACTGCTTAGCACCCACATCATGTAAAAATATGATGATGTTCCTTGCAATGAAAATCTATTAAGCACTATCTTTACTGGAATGAGGCCAATACTTTTTCACACAGTTATCATTATTGCTAGGAGGATCACATATCATATAACCATCTCAGATGCTTGCTGTTCTAACCAAAACCCACCAACACTTAACCGTACAGAAATAACACAAATGATAATGTTCTAATGTAATAAAATGCTCATGGACGTCAAGTTTTTCTTGATTTTAATCACAAAGTTTAACAATTACAAAATCTAAATTCAACACTGTATGTAGTGAGCAGGTTTAGCTCTAAGTAGAGGAGACTGTAATTCCCCTCTGAATTTGGCTGCTGGATGGAAAGTAGTCTAAGCTCCTGACAATGAAATCTCTACGTCACTGCTATAGTATTGTATTTTAGTACTGAACTGTAAGAGATCACTACCAGTCACTACCAGCCTCTACCTGATAACACAGAAAAGTAAAAAGAGTGAAATAATTTTCATGACTCTCATGAAGGAGTAAAGCTTTTTTTTAAAAAAAAATCCATACTTTACAAACATTGAAGTATCATTCAATTTCTTATCAGTCTGCCCTAACTTGCATAGCTGAGTGTTTCTGACCTAGAGCTGGAGTCTTGTTTTGGGAACTCAACAACTGCTCAGTCACAAACTGTCCTGCTCATTCTAACCTCTAAGCTCCCTGCACATTAAAGAAATGCTTGGTCTCAGCAATACTGATACTTGTCCAATTTTTGCTATGCATTCCACACATCAATGCATTAAGTACCACTTACGATTTTAGAATTCACAGAAGTTATTACTACATCTTATTGTGAGAATGACTGAATTTTCCCAAGATGAAATGAGTCTCCTAACTCATAATTTGCCTTTCAGAGGCCTCATTTTAGATCATCTACTGTACATAAATAAACATTCAGCTTTTAAGTATAAGTCTATACAGTGTGGCTTAAAATTTAACCAACTACATTTCCCCGTTACAGAATTTTAAAATAGATTTTAATATTCTTTGTCAGTGGAGTTGATCCAACAATTTGTTGGTGCAAAGAATCTTATTTAAAAGTGCAGTCCTAAAAAAAAAAAAAACCAAAAAACCAGAAAACTTAATTTTCATTCAGTCCTTTTTTGAGTGGTTGGTATAGATTTAATTAATTAGTAAAAGCAATAAAAGTATTAAAACTCAGCCACAGCACTTCATGAGGTATCTTGAGAGGTCCCTCCCAAACCCAACCACTTTATGATTCAATAATCACAACTTTTCAGTAATAATGGAATATGTGAATTATGGATTGGATCACTTTATGTTAAATGCTTGTTCAAGCAAGTCACTGCATGGATCTGGCCCATTAGTGTTGCAGACTTTGCAAATTTAAGCAAATATGTCCCCAAGTTGTTTTGGAACTGACTTCTATGACATGTTACTGACCTTTTGCAATCTTTTTCTGGAGAGAAATGGATCTTGATAACAAAGGCTCATGAAACAATAACAGTAGGGCTGTTTCTTGGTTATTTTGATGGTATGCTGTCAACTGGAGGGTTTATGAGCCTGATAAATGTGCGTTTATGCAGAATAGGGAAAAGGCCACATTTGCATTAAAATTCAATTTTAATTGTCCTTATTCTTTATTGATGCGTGGTGAATTGGATCTATAAAGAACCAGTTTTAAGCAGAATGAAATTTGACAAATAGCATAGCTGTGTAAACAATTTCAGTAATTATGGCAGCAATTATTCTCTGTTTTATCTCTTGGTAGCTTTAAAGAGAAGAGAAAGAAAATGATGAGAGCTTTAGAAACCCTGCAGAGATCTCAGCATTACAAAAGTCAGAGAAGCCAAATATAAAAATTTATGCAACATGGGCTTAGTACAAGATAAACATTGTCCCTCTCCTGATTTTCAGACAGGAAAACATTTCTTACTCAGAGAAATCAATAGGCTGAAATTAAACAAACACATAGGAAAAGTGCCAGCTACACAAAAACTTTAAACAAGAGCATACAAAGTTATGCACTCACAAAATGTAATACATAATATGGTGATATTAATTATATAACTACTAGAAATCATACTGGCTTTATTCTCTCTCTAAACTCCTTGAAAAATCAATCACTGCTCTGGATGATAATGAGGACACACTGGCAGTCAGAGATGAACTCTTCAGATACGTTTTGTTGTCTTCTGTAGAGGTCTGGTTACAAAACAAGTATTTTAGTCTGAAACTGACATTTTCAGTGCAGGGGGAGAGGAAATACATTCTAACTGCACTAGTGCTGCTGAGAGCACGACTTACAAAAAGCCACAGGTATACTGCATACAAGTATATAAGAGAGATCAGATTATGATAATCATTTCTAGAGCCAAATCTCATTAATCATCCAGGATCCAAAGTGCAATAACTGCATCCCAACAGAGCACTACTTGCCAGTTTCTCATTTCACACTACCTACAAGTGAGGCCACTGGGAGAATAGACTTACCCTGACTGTGGGAAATGTAGAGACCAGAGAATAGCAGTGAATTCCTCCTCAGAACAGAAAGGTTTAAAACAGTTAGAACGAATACAAAATGGCAACCATTTACTTTAGGAGCTTAAAGTACAATGTAGAAGACACACAGAAAAATCTAGACAATAAAACAATAAAAAGAATCCTGCAAAGAAAAAGGGAAGCCTATGAATTCAGAGGAGAACACCCAGTTTTAACAGAGGAATAGTAACAGAATCTTTATGACTAGAAAAGAAAATACTAATGCCCTGCAGAACACATTACTGATGAGAAGCTAAACTAATTTACAAGTTTCTTGGTCCTCCAGCTTTTTGTTTTCCTGAAACTCTGAAATACTTAGGAAATGCAGAGAAAGGAGAAATATTTTCATTATCTGTGGAGAATCGGGGAACTGCTAGACAGAGAGAATGATATGTTACCTAGCACATGATACATAAATAATTCAATTAATTCTTAAACAAATCCTGAAGCAGGTTTGTTTACTGCAATATTCCACTGCTCACAGACTCATACAAAATACTGGAAGTTACATAGCATTTCTCAAAAAGAATGTATATCAAGGTATGTGGCCTGCTGCCCTTTGACAGATTAGAGCCAGATTGGATGACTCTGTCCAAGAGAATGCATCATGTTTAAAAGCTTTGCTTAGTGAAGCAGAGGTTACACTTTCCTGAGTATCAACCCTGTTATAAATCTCTGCTCTTCAATATGTTCTAAAACCAGAGAAAGGAAGCAAAATGTATGCAAAAGAACATGAATCCATAGGTAGAGTTTCACTGAGATGGCTCTAGAAGCACCAGCAAGCATTAGACAATGCTACACGAGGTGCACATAATGCAGCTTATCCATAAGACAAAAAGGCAACAAGAGAATAATAAGAAACACAGATAGAAACACAGAACTGTTTAGGTTGGAAAGAATCTTGAAGATCATAGAGTTCAACTGGGAACCCAGCACAGCAAAGTTCACCACTAAACAATGTCCCTAAGTGCAACATCTACACATCTTTTAAATACCTCCAGGGATTCAAACACTCCCCTGGGCAGCCTGTTC
This sequence comes from Aegithalos caudatus, assembly GCA_013389925.1. Classification (NCBI taxonomy): domain Eukaryota; kingdom Metazoa; phylum Chordata; class Aves; order Passeriformes; family Aegithalidae; genus Aegithalos; species Aegithalos caudatus. The sequence continues at coordinate 42,562 of WEIU01019039.1, read as the reverse complement.
TGATGCTTGACCATCCTTCCAGTGAGATTTATCCTAATATACAGTCTAAGCCTCTCCTGGCACAATTGGAGGCCATTTCCTCTCGTCCTGCCACTTGTTACCTAGGGAACAGATGCTGACTCCTTTCAGGCAGTAGTAGAGAGCAACAAGGTCTGCCCTCAGCCTCCTTTTTTCCAGGCTACACAACCCCAGCTCCTTCAGCCACTCCTCACAGGACTTGTGCTCCAGACCCTTCACCAGCTCCAGTCCTCTGGACTCATTCCAGCCCCTCAAGGTTTTTCTTGCAGTGAGGGGCCCAGAGCTGGGCACACAAATTGAGGTCTGGCCTCACCAGTGCTGAGTTCAGGGGGACAATCCCTGCCCTGGTCCTGCTGGCCACACTATTGCTGACAGAGGCTATGATGCCATTGGCCTTCTTGGCCACTTGGGCACAGCTGGCTTATAAAATAGCACACCTAGTTTGACCAGTCAAATGATCAACATCACCAGTAGAAGGAAGACAGGTATTTTGTAAGGGTCCCAGCACAGTCTGTTATTTTAGAATAGACTCACAGCACAAGCAGCTGAGGAGTCAGAGGTGATCCACCCACACTGCAGATCCTCATGGCAAGGAAACACCATCAAATACACTGCTTTGCAAGCACTGAACTAGCTCATGAAGAACTACAAGACTGCCAGTATCTAGCATCAGACAGCTGACAACCCAGTTGCCTTTCTATATGCTGAAGACTCATTTTCTCCATTTCTAAAATCCAGAGTACAGCAGGCTTGCTCTCACTTTGTGGGTCAAGAGCTTCCCTCTGTCAGAGGCACCCACCACTGCCTCAGTCAATCCATCAGTGGCAGCCGCCCATAAAGCAGTTGTTGCCTCCACCCCGTGTGCAATCCCTTCTGTGTATAGAGTTCAAAGAATAATTTATTTTCTTGTGTCAATATTATTATTAATTACCTGTCTGGATTAGCAGTGAAGATATGTTTTATTAGGCCACACAAGTATGGAGTACAGCGTGACTAAAATATAATTAATCCGTTACAACTTTGGAGAGCTGATTTATAGGGTAGTCATATACTAGAAATAAACCTTAGTGAAGCAATGTTAAGCATATGAGAATGCTAATATTTTCAGAGAATAACAATCAGATTTTAATATTGAGAACATGAATCTAATGACTATCATTTTGCATTTCTAGTACCAATCAGAAATTTAATCCTATTCTCCCCTCATAGCATAAATAATTGGATTTAACTTTGCTGCTTTTATTTTGAGGGATGAGAACTGTGCTTCTTATTCATGCCCACATTTTATTTCTCAGCATTTCATTACAATTGACCTGTTTACTATGATGCCTTTTGCCTCCTCTCCAAATCCTACAGCACACAGTGAATCAGTTAATTTAAAGACATGAACAGCATTGCCCTTGTCTCTGATTCTCTGAAACACTTTTTTTTTTTAAATTGTCTTCTGGGGAATACCTTGCTGATGAGGCCCAAGTTCGAAAATCAAAATAGCACTCCTAATATGCTGTTTAAAAAATGTATTCCTTTCACAATTCCTCTGGCAATCAGATATATACATTGTAAGCTGCTGACATGTGCATTCTTAAATGTGCAAAACATGACACACAACCAAGCACTACAAACCCAAAAAGACAAACAGAAGAGAACTGCTGATAGAATTTAAGCCTCTGGAGGTATCTACACCTTACTACACACAAGAATCTCAACAGCTGAATTGAGGTTACATTGCATCAAGCAGTATCTTTAAAATTAGTGAGTTAGGGCTAAAATTGGTAGAGATTGTTGGTGAGAGCAAGAATGTATTATGTGTACGGTTTTGCTACACGGCTGTGTTAAAGGATCGATTCATTGCAGCAAGCGTTGTTGGGATTCTGTGTTTAAAAATTAAGGATGAAACATTTTGTACTACCAACAAATAAATGAGAAGAAATTGTATGTAATATGATGGATGGTGAATATTTGAGATGGCAGCAAGATTTTTCAGGTCCTATAACCAGGTCAGAATATTAGTTTCTGTCCTTAAAACACAACACTGTCCTTTTGTCCTTATTGACCATTTTGATGGTGTTCTGTACCTAAAATAACTTCATATAATCACTTTCAATGTGCTATAAAGTAATCAGACAATTACAATTTGTAGAAGAACACGACTACAGACATGGAACAGTTCTAAAACAATCAGAAATATCTGACAGCACTGTGGCCCACAATAAGGAGACTGATTCCTTGCAGAGGTGAGTCTGACAGAAATCTGTTTTGCTTGCCCTATGGATGCAACCTGAGAGCTCTCTAGCTGACAAGAAAATCTACATAAAAAAGGATTAAGACTTTTAAGACAATCAAAGAACTAAGTCTTTTTGGTGTGTTCACCAAAACTGAAGTTATGAGAGGTATCTGGTTAACAGTGTTCTAAAGATGTTGAACTAAACCCAGTTGTTTTGCATCTCACAGAGTAATACATACTACATTATTATATACTTGTACGACATTAATTATACCCAAATAGAATAGTTGGCACTGAGAGCACAAAAAAGGGCTGGTAACATGAAAACATGCTTTATAAAGGAAAAGTTCATGTTAAAATAATATTGACTGCAAACCACTAGTATTATTACAAAATAGGTCCTAATAAATGTTCCCTAGAAAATAGGCACCGTTTTTTTTTCCTTTTACATATACAGCTTCAGAGATAGATTGCTGAAGAAAAGATGCAAGATTCAGAACTAGACTACTCGTTCAAAAAGGAAAAGGACCGAAACACTCCTTACATCACATGAAAAGCAGAGACTGCTTAGACATAAAATAATTTCTGTCATTAGCTGATCAATAGAAATCAAGACCTGAGACTTCCTACTGCTTCTTGAAAAATATGGTGTATCTCTGTAACAAGAAACAATACTCAATTTCTGACATACGACAAATGTACAAGGTTGCCACACTGACATAGTCCACTAAATATTCCCTCTCTAGGGGGAGAAATACTTAATTTCAAGATTAAGAAATGTGATCCAGGGCCTTGTCATCGTAAATAAACTATTATAATAGTAACATTCTTTCAGTTTGGAACATAACAATAGTTCTGGTAAATGAGTCTTCCCTCTCCCTGCCACCAACCACAACATACTCTCCTTGACTGCTTTCTTCCAAATGCATTTAGTACCAAAACAACAAACCCACATTTTAAAACAAACTTTAAGAAGTACTACAGCAGTGTACTCAAATATTTGAAAGAAAAAAAATATAATGCAGTGCCTATCCAGTTGTAGGTGCATTTCTTATGCTGCTTTTCAGCTGGGTGCCAGGCACTAATTTGAAAGCTGGATCCTTATACAAGTCTCTCAGTAGCTGCCAGAATCACTTCAACATTCCTCAGTTCAATGTGCAGAAAAGAATCTTCTGTTACGGGGATGAGTCCTAGGCCATTTTTCACAAATAAGAAGGCTTCAGGAAACTGGGAGAGGGCTGAAGACAGAGCTTGGACAGTAAGACTCTGCTCATACTTCTATAACAAATACTCTTCACCCTTGAAACTACCCTGTTGGAATCAGCCTGACACCATCACCTTTTTCCATCCTTTTCCCCTATCACCTAATATTCCTGACACTCTGTCCTAATGCTTTTTTAAAAAGTTTTCCTTTGCCTTCAGCAGGTTGTAGCTGCAACATCACATTGCATTAAATTTTCTGCAGCAAATATAACTACTACCAAGCCTCTGAGAAATAATAATGTGAAAAAGATCTATAGAAGCAGGATGGAAAAAGTCAAGTAAGAATTGACATTTCAGAAAAGGCCAGAACTCAGACATAATACGCAAAATTTTGCTTATAAACTATAGGAGTAATCATACATCATCAACCCACAGACTTCCTACATCGACAAGATACCATAGGGAATAACACTACATTTTAAGAATGTAAAACCACTATAAGGGAATCTCTGAGTTCATCAGAGGGGTTACTTCCTAATTTCCTAAAATATCCTGTATAGATCAATAAGATTAAGTCAAAGACCATACACAGAAACCCCACATTAATGAAGCAACTGGAAATATCTAGGATCAATAGGAATTTATTATTACTAACGCACAAAAAATACCGAATTACTACAGCTCTTTTGGTAATTTTACTTAATAGTCAGACACCAGGCAATTTTACTAGGCATCTTAAAATGTATCCTTAAAACCCAGTACTGTTAAATTCCTTTTCAAATTCTAAGCTTATCAAATATATTAAATATTTAATATTCATAGTCCTCTTCTTGGGTAGATAGGTATCATTTTCCTGAAATAATGAAAACTGTCTGGGGGTTGTTTCCTTTCCCCAAGACTACTGATACAACTCTATATGTATATGATCACTAGAGACTCATATAATAATTATCTCCTTCAAAAATTACTTCTTTCTTTTTTTCTTTCCCTTGTATTCTCCACATTTACATCTTTATTTCCTCACGTGAAAATTGGTATTGAGGCGAGTTTCTGTGAGCTTAGACATAACCAAGTATTCAGAACTCACAGCCATTTTGACAGTAAAAATTTCATAAGCAGCCCTGCATATACAAAAACTTCAAAGCAAAGGTCCTTTTTTCTTTGGGGCATATGAACAAATAAGTGCCTTTTTGATGTATCTCAGCTATTCAACTTAAATCTTTAAAGACTGACTACAGATTTTAAATTAAAAAAATAATTTCACAGAAACTTTCCAAGCTTTGAAAATATTGTCACATGTAAAACTTCTGTATAGCAATAATTAGAATATATAATTTTTGCTGTTGTTATATTATTTTACCTCTATAAAAACATCTTTTACTGCCCATTATGAAATAAAACTAAAGTCAACTTGCATATCCAGACTATAGAGAACCTTAGGTTCTGTGATTCTTGTTGCTTTTGAATAACCTAGCAACATCTCTTTCCAGAGAATTGTAATTAAGCACAGTTATACAGACCTAATGTGAAAATTTGAGAAAATAATAAATATACTCTGAGACATGTAATCTATTGAGAAATTCCTACCGTGTCACTTCTGAATTTATTACTTTTGAACGATTTCTTTTTCTTAATTTTTATGTATGGATTTAGATGTGAAATTCTGGCATTTACCTTGTAAACTAATTCAGTGCTTATACACAACAACATATGTACTAGAGCTGCAGTGATGTTACACCATGAGCTTGCTTACAACATAAGTATTATGAGGTATATTTTTTCCCCTCACCACAGACACTGAAATTTCAAGTCAAAGTTCCTTGAAATATTCTCTTTTTCTTTCTTATCCAACATTTACTATGGTTACTGCCAGGGCCTGACCTTGAAGGAAGCTTGTACCACGCTCACTCTGTCACATTGTATTATTATATTGGGCATGACAAGTTATCTTCAGCATTTTTCTTTCCTTTTCAGCTAACTTCTAGCCACTTAAGAGCATCTAAAAATATTGAGAGGGTCCAGCTACAAATATGGCTTGATGATTATTGGCAGGACAGCAAGTAACTGCTGATACTGGACCCTTTTTATTAGCCAAGTTTCAATATCAGCCATTCCCTTAATTAAGAAGTGCTGTCAGCGGAAGATTTAGGCAGAAAAACAAACAAGGCCCATTTCACAAGGAATTTGGACAAAATAATGAGTCATAAAAATGCTTAAACCATTTAGTCAGAACACTGACTTCCAGATGACTTTGATTACTCAACATTGGCACTGTAAACATGGGAAGAGGAAAAAAAAAAAAGGACCAGAGACTTTTTTTCTTCCCTTCAAAGAAACACTATTAGCTTTTCTACTTTTTAACAAAGAACAAAGCTGCACACATTCCTATGATGAGGCGTACCCTGCACTATTCTCCATCACAGGAAAATCCTTTGCAATAAAAACACAGTATTATATATGTACTACCTACTGAAAGACTGAACAAAAGACAATTTATGAGTTTTACCATCTTGTCTGCAGCTTAATCTTTAGAATTCTGAAAGCATGCAAATCAAAAGGGGAAAAAAGTTGATTTCCCTGGCTTCCTGTAATTAGGGTTTAGTTATTTTTTAAAACATCATTTTGGAGATCTTCATAAATTACTAGGGAAATATAATGTTTCTGTACTAAAAAAATTAACACAAGAGCACTCATTCTCCAGATAAGAGTGGGCCCATCCCTAAAACACTAGTAGCTTGTATAGCATGAATAAATGCATACTTCATTATTGAGAGGACATTTCAAATATGCATACATACTAAAAGTTTTTTCTCTTACTTATTTTGCATCCCTTGAAAAATCATCTACACTGTAAAGATGTGATCCATCATCTGCAAAGCACTTTGCGTCGTCTTCATTGGAAGCTTTAATTTCAGAAGGTTCAGACTCTAGGAAATTTGGATTCTGTACTTCATGAATATTGGGGCAGGACTTATAAGAAAAAACCATTAATTCCAAAAGCAAGGCAAACTGGTAAACAGCATTAAGACTTGACATCGAAGCTATCATTAAACATCAGCTCCCCAAATACAACTCCAATTATTGCAGCATTTTTGCATACTTAGTGGCATTGAAAAACATGAGGAAAATAACAGGAGACTGGAATAAGTCAGTGAAAAAAGCATACATCCGACTTGAATGTTAATTATATATTGAGACTTCAATACTCCTTAATGGGTCAGTTTATGTGGTAATTAGACTTTAAACACATTTAAAGTACCTATGTAATGTATTTGAGTTATGTGAGCCAAAGAGTTTTTCAGTGTTTAAAATGATCACTAATAATATATCAAACTCACAAGAAGAGGAAAAGGGATAAGGTCAAAGGTCTTATCCCCAATTAATTAGCATGGAATACTCAGCAGAAGTACCCATGCACTTACACATGCAGGACTTCAGGTTACCGTAATTACTATGAATTGCAGGAGACTTCAGAATCACCTCTGTGGCTTTTCTTCTTTTCACCAATGAATTCATTAATAAAGTACTTTGTTCTTATCAAAGCACCTTTTACATGCAAGAGAGAGCAATATGTAATAATATTGATGCATTCTGACTATTAAAACAAACTAAAAATATGTAGGAAAGAAAATAATTGAACTGGAACCAAAGATAATCTAACTTAAATCTTCTGTAGCTGTTAAAGTTTAATGGTATTAAGAGGTATAAAATTACAATCTGTCTTGCAATACAACCACCAATTTGCTATTAAAAACTGGTCACTGGTTGTTTTGGATCATTTCCAAGAGTGGATACTGCATTTGATTCACAATCACAAATTTACAGGAATAACTTTACAGAATCCTGTAATCTTCCTGCTAGATGTACTAGTTAATAAACAGCAATTAAAATCCTGGAAACCTGTTGTTGTTTCTTCCAATAATGAAGACGAAAAATGAAAACAGAAATAATTAATGCAAAAAAGTGCTTCATCTTTTTTTCTCCTGTTTGTGTTACAGAAGACATTTAAGCATCTATTTTAGAAAAAAAAAAAGAAAGAAAAATACAGTTCTGTCAAATCTGCTTTCAAGTTTCGTTCATTAAAAACATTTTTAAAAAAAGTTTGATAGCAGATATCTTTGCTTCATAACAATAGATGTCTCTGAGAAGATTAGTGGCATCTTTTCATCAGTGAGAGGCACTTCAAACTGGAATGGTAAATAATACAGAACTGATTGCCTTTCATGAGAGAAGGTCTGGGTACTAGCCTGTTTTCAAAATATCTTCATTTACATGTCCACATTAGACTTTTTTTTAGATTGTATACCAGACATCACACTGCTAGCCTTTAGAATTATTAACTCTATGCATTTTGGAAATTTGGTAGTAATAACCAAAATCTACAGATGTTGAGTAACTCATGTCAATGAAACATTCTCCAGCTAGAGTGCTGAGTGACTGGAAACAAGAGATGTGAAATCCAGCAAGGGGAAGCAAACACATGCCCCAAAGCAGAAGACCCCTTTACAGACCCAGATTCCACTTGATGTGTCATGACAGCTTTTGACATATTTGCCAATTAGCAATTTCTAAAAGTTATCTTCTGATGAAGAAAGAATAATTTTAAACTCCTGGGTTTGTAGTCTTTGATTTAATTGGAGGTGCTAGACATCAGGTGCAGTATAGAAAGGAAAGGAGATCTTTTTCTTATCTTGACCATGCGTAAGGAATTCAATAAAGGTAGATATTGTCAAGCACTGGGTGCAAGTAAAGCAGAGAAGTAACGCAGATCTGTACTTTATTCACCTGACCATGTACACCCACAGAAGAAA
>WEIU01019039.1:20733-34270 GCA_013389925.1 Aegithalos caudatus | reverse complement strand
AAAAAAAATCCTAGCAAACAAAACCAAAACTCCAGAGGGATACCAGAGAGGAAAATAGTAAGCAATGTTCTTTGGATATGTTATTGCTTTTCAACTGGTTAAATCAATTCTTGTAAAATTCTAACATGAAAATTTGGGGATTACAACTTAATATGTAACTTAACTTTATAGAATATTATATACACAATAAAAGAGGAAAAGACTTAACAATCAACACACTTTTTCAGGAGGAAAACTGGAATTTGAATCTTCCCTCCAAAAAATTAGAAGCTAAAAGAATTGTTCCAGGTTGAATTCCTGATTATATTAATTGTCCCTTGTATGAAGGAAGGAGCAAAAGGCTCCAGGTTTTTGCTTTTGGTATAAGTGAATTAACTATGGTTTTATCTCCTTCATTAAACTGTGCTTAGTTCTCTTTGGATTTTGTACATTAATAAAGAGCTTTCATATTGATTTTATTTGTGTTAAGTAAAATCCCAGTGAATAATATCAAGACATTCCATCACAGTGGCAAATTGTAAATCTTGGATACTAGGGTGCTATGCATTACATTAGCAATTACTTCTGTGGAATATTCAGAAATATCAAACTGTTATTTCCCCTTATTATGGTTAAGATGGCAGTTAGAGAGACTGTGAAGACACATTTTTGAGAGCCAGGAAAACTTCTTATATGTGGCAGCAGCTAAAAATTGCTTTTACTGAGTTTAGAGAAATGGAAATTACTGTCCCTAAACAACTTTATCAACTCTGCCAAAAAAATCATTATTGTTGGGAAAGCAGCAAGGTAAAAATAAAGCAGCAGCATCATTGTGTTTAATGCTCTTAGCAATGGCCATAATTATCCAATAATGATGTAGCTATTTTTTGTCTCACATACTGAAGTTACAAGAAAGGTTTAATAACATCCTTTAGGGAACAGCTTTTCTCTTGCATCACTCCAAGGATTCTGAGCCTCTGGAATAATACCTAGCCACTGTGTATATTATAATGATTCAATCTTATACACTTGCAAGCTGAAGAAGAATTTACTGGAACAGAACCGTAGCTGGAATTAATCCATATGGATAGACTGAAATAAACGGAACGGTGCTTATTTAATGTANACGGTGCTTATTTAATGTAAAGTGAGACTTTAATCTATGATTTAATACAAGTTGGGATACCAGTACACAACCAAGAATAATGATTATATCTCTCTAGTTTCTGCATGGCAGTCCTTCAGTACTTCACCTTAGAAACTGAAACGATTTTGCTCAAACTAGTCTATCAAGATGCAGAATGAGCTCAAAGCTTCAAAGCCAACAGTCAATAAAATAATTTTACCCTGAATATATTCAATAAAAGTTACAAACTATAGACTTGCTTGTCCATGCACCAAGTGATTCTATACAGGTGCATAAGTTAATTTTATNAATTCTAAAGGAGGGCTAAGAAATACTTCTGTAAAGAAAAAGACTGTTTTAAGTGACACTTGAAGCACAACAAACATGAAAACGCAGAGGTTTACAAAGTAACACTCTAGACACAGTAGGGAACTAGAACTAGGGAGAAGAGCAAGGGAAGTGAAATAACTTAAAAGGTTAACTGAAAGCAAGTCTTTTCCTCCAGATATTACAGACTAGCAAGACCTGTAAGAAAATAAATGTGGAGTTTTTAAAACATGTTTTCTTCTTAAAAGGAATATAAATACTGTTGTTTCAAAAGGCTTGTCTGACATGTGGGCATGTGCTCATACCAACAGCCAAGAAAATCATCGCATGCCCCGACAGAGCTGCTAAACAAAAACAGTTTCTGCATCACAGTATTGTCTCCAGTCGGATCCACAATATGAGAAATAAAGGCTCATGTCTAAAAGAGCCCTATAGAAGCATTCAGACATATGCAGAAGGAAAACAAAAGCACAGCTAAACTGTGCCTGGTAAAACCTTACATTGCAAGAAATAAAATCCTATTACAACAAACCTAAAAACTCATCAGTACTGATGTGAACTATAAAAAATTCAAATAAATGCAGAAAGGTGATACAGAAAAGACATTTTTTATTCTTTTCTATATAAAAATATTTATGAACCAATATTTACCCTTTTGATTTCATACAGCACAATTTGTGACTCCTAACTCTTCAATATCTTTCAATGTATCAACCTAAAGCTAAAAGAAAGAGCCCAAAACATTGAAAAGAATAAAGAAGCTGCTTAGCTCCAAAGTTTTAATACCTCCAAATATACTAACTGGCAATCATCTCAACTAAACAGAGAACTTGGTAATACTTCCTCATTGCACGGTTAGCTAAATAAAGAGGTAATGAGATGTGGAGTGAACATAGCAATGAAAGGCAGAAGGAGGCACAAGTTTAGAATTTCAAGTGAGCTTCTCTCAGTTTCTTTAAGACAGCCCATGGGGATAGCTTTAAAACTGGCACAACCACTTTTACCAAGTCTTATGGCTTTTTGCTGGTGTGAAGAATGCATTAGTCAAGGATAATCACAGTAAGCAGTTTTGCTATGCAAAATTTAGAACCCCGAGTGAAACACGGTAGACTTTCTACAAACTTACCAAGACCCTGCAACTCTTCAAATCAACACGGGATTGACAACATTCATAACTACTGACACCTGAACACCTTGTGCTACAAACTGGAAAAGGCACACCTATGCATTATCTTCAGCTAGCAAAATACATTTTTTAAATCAGAGCAAACATTCAGAGTAATCACCTTTTCCCTTCTGAAGTGCTGCAGAGAAACACTTTAAAAAGCAAAAAATGAGCCCTGTGAAACATCAGCGTTGCTGCCATTTGTCCTTCTATGACTGGTTTGTTTCTTTATATTAAAAAAAAAAAGATGATGTACCAAATTCTTATGTTATTTAATGGGGTTTATCCACATGCAATGGTCAGGGATTATATAAAGCCTATAATACGTCACAGTTCATCACTTTGTAGTTGGAAGAATCTCCTGTTTCGTATGAGACTCATTGGAACGACCTAAAAAACAATGGAGATGGCAGAGACCAAAGAAAAAGGCACTTCAAAACACAGTATTTCACAAAATTATCAGAACTTTACTAATCTTCACTCTTCTAGTCTTAAAACTCATGAGATATATATCAAGGCATTTCTTAGAAACCCATGAGAAAAGAGTCACTAGAGAACTGTGGGTAATGGGGAACAATAATGCCTGCACTAAGAATTCCTTTGCCTTTCAAAAGGAAGATCAAAGAAAAATATTAATCAAAATGAAAAGGGCTTTTGTTTTTTTCTTTTTTTTTTTCCCTGTTCTTTTATATATAGCATGGTCCAAGGTTTGAGTTAGATATTTTTATTTAGGGTTAAGGCTGCTCATGAATAGTTATTCTGAAATAATTTAACTTTGTTTCTCTTTTTTTCCTCCTCTGATGCTAGAGATTTTATGCTGCTTTCCAAACAGAATGAGAAACAGTAGAAATAAAACCTTGTCTTATTTTGCATTTTTAGATTAATAACTGCATAGGAATTTTCATGAAAAAATAGTGTTCAAGAAAATAGATTCTTTGCTCAATACATCATCATGACTGTACAGGTAAGCCAAAGTACAAGGAATCGAAAAAAAATTACCTCTTCTACTGGCTATTTTTTACATAATAACATTGTAGGTAATCCAACAAATTATGTGTTTCACAAATTACTTACCTTTAAGAAGAAAAGGTATCATACTAATAATCCATAGTGTGTCTACTACACTGCTGTTAGAAAGCAGTCAGTGCACACTGGAGGTGCTTTGTAATTATTTCATACCAAGAAAATAGTAATGATGATGATAATAATGTTGATTGAAAATCAACAATTCCTTGTTGTCTGTTTTCCCTATGTCAACCTTACAAAAACTAAATAACTAGCCCTGGAATCTTCCATGTCATGGTCTTAATGAAGATTTATTTTCACTTTCTAATCATCAGAGTAACTTCAGAAAATGGCTTGACACCTTCTGAATAGCTAGAAAAAATTTATTTCAGTGCTGAAAAACAATTATCAGCATCTTTGTTTTGGAAAAAAGGAAAAAGGGAAAAAAATCCTGTTGAGAAACTTTGTTTTCACAACAGATAAATGAAATTTGACAGACAGGGGTGTAGCTTGTGGAGAAGTTTGGGTTTTGTCATTCTTATGGCAGTCTTTTTAACAAACTTTGCATATATTCCCTAGAGATGTAGATTCTAGCTGCTGAATTCCTTGGAGCTTCCCTTCACTTTTTACTCTTTATATTCCTTGTGATCACAGCTTTAGTAAATATTCAAAAAACCCTTTCTCAAGACAAGTATTTTACAAATCTAGTCTGAAGCATACATTGTGCCATTTTACAGTTACTAAAGCAAAGAAGAATATTTGGATTAACCTATACAGAAGAGCACACTTGGATCATTACAGTAGTGGCCGCACTCATCCTTGAGAACTTCTGAGGTGTAAAAGCAGTGTTAGGACTCATCTGGATTGGGAATTTTCAGAGCAGATGCTGTACATACCAGATATGTACATGTGTTGTCTCCATGCCTCTCACTCTTAGGCAATCACTTCACAAGGAACTCAGTGACAGCTGAGTCCAGAGATTTACTGCCCCACCACACATAAACATGTTCTCCAGAAACACACATTTATTTGGAAAAGAATATATGAATAGGAAAAGAGAAAACAGACAAATAGCCTTTCTGAATTATAAGTAGCTAAAAACCTGTTTTGATTTATATAAGAAACTTACAGTGAAGATAATATTTCCATTGAGAACCTTTATCTACCTTTTTATCTATCTTTTTTTTCCTATTTCAAACATTTCTTTATTAAGTACTGTTACTTAAAACTCCCTTAATGAAATACATTCCTTTCTACTTTTGCTTGTGCACATAACAGTGCAAGACTACATCCAAGTGCTATCAATATAACTTCTTAATAATAACTGCAATTTTTTCAGATACTATCATGACTGAAGTCACAACAGACTCATGCAGAGGTAAAGCTAAAAGAGGTCAGTTACTGAGGTTGTTCTGCCAAAGACTCCTACAATTTCATGTACATATTTGCACTGGTGTGATGTAAAAATAAACAATACACCAGGCATCACCTTAGCAAGTCCTTCATTATCATTAGCTAGTCATTTTGTGGCAACACACAGGAACAGATGGGGAAATGTATGACATGCACTATCAGATCCCTATCCTGCTGGTAGCAGCCATTAATTTAAGCAACAATCCCTTTTTTTTTTTTTTTTTTAATTTTGCTCTCATCTTTTATAGAAGTCTGGGGTCACATTATCAACTACCTCTCCTTTGGAAGAAATAATATACAAATTGAAACTATGTATCTATCTATATCAAAGTCTTCAGTTACAATGTCTGAATATTTGACTACCAAATAGCAAATTAACAGTGACTTGATGTATTCATCTCCTATGTTTTTATTCTATGTATTCGGCATCCTTGGGGGAGCATAAAATACTACCTAAATTCCTAGGAGCTTTACTATGAGTAAGCCTTAAAGCATTTCAAACTAATTCATATCTGTAGCTGATACTGAATCATATTAGTCAAATTAATACGCTTAAACTAGGACTTTCTATATTAAACTGAATGTGCATTTGCATAATTCATGTTCAGATACTGAGTTGCAATTTGCACTTTAAAAAAATAAACAGTAAATTAATCATATAATTTTAGAATCAACTGAAATGTAAAACTGCAATTTACAGAATAAAAATTAATATTTTAGCAATACAAAAATACATGAACTGACAGCATTAATGAAATTAACTTTTACTGGAGTTAGAAGGACAACAAACTTTTATGAATTGAAATGTAGATCAGTTACAGAAGCCCAGCAAAAGTGTACAGTGAAATGGGCAAAAATCTGCGAAGCATGATTTTCACAAGGGATGTAGTATAGTTCAAAAGGTAATGCATGCAACATCAACTTTGAAGTTACGTCAAAACCACCCATCTTCCTTCAAAACTCTTCCTCCCCTTGACTTCTCAACATACTAGATCCTCAAATTACAAGAGAGAATTAAGATAGCTGTGTATTTGGGCTGGATAACGAAATTTGTTTCCCATTCTGACCTTCATTTATATCACACCTACAGAAGGACACTTGCAGGAAACAATGATAGAAACTTTCTTTTGAACACAGATGCATCAATCAACACGAGACATCAACAAAATAAATCAGCTCAAATTGCCTCACCTTTGCATTCCATTCTAAAAACTCAAATAACATCATAGAAAAACTGTCTTTTTTTTTAGAGTATAAGGCTACTGGGCCAGAGTACAGAAGATGTGGAAGACCTTCTGTTCAAAGAGATTTTAGTGGTTCATCTGGCTGTGGACCTTCAAGAAGCTTCTTTCCACAAGAACGTCATCTAACTTGCCTTTAGCTTGGCGTAGAATATGAGTTTATCTTTAAAATAAAAGGTACTGTTCTGAGACAGACTTTCTTCAACACACAATTCCTCTACCCAAGAGTGCAGGGTAATATATAATCAATACTATGGAATAAACACCAAAACAACCCAAAACCCTGCCTCACCTCATGCTGGAACTGGCATACTTCTTGTTACAGCAAATCATACAGAAAACAATTAAAATTTGTTATGCTCAAGCCTTAAACTCCTTAACATTTCATATGCTGGGAAGGAAGCAGAAAGTCCATCTCAATACTGAGTCACCTTGCTGCACTAGTAATATACCTCAGACCCCAAGTTCCTAAAACTGCCGTTTCAGTGAGTATTGAAATGCCATTAACCACAAGCACCCTAAGTGAAAAGAAATCTAAATCTTATTTTCTACCAGGTTCAACTTATAGAATAAAAGTTGCCATGTTACCAGGTTATGTTATTGCTTTAAAATGAAAGAAACTCAAAGAAAGCTCTAGGGCCAATTTATCGCAAGGAATTGCATGTATTATATATTTTCTAGAGAGCATCTGACATTATCAGTGCCAAAGCTATAAAATCAGAGCTAAAGGAAACATTTTCAAAATTTACGTTTGCTATGCCTTCCAGACGGCATGTCAGAGTGCAGGCTGAACTTCAGTGCATCCTGTAACACAGTCTGTGAATCCACACTGCCTCCTGCAAATATCTGCTCATTCAGGAGCAGCATGCCCGGGTGGCCCAAGGACAAGCGTGCCACTCTGCAAATGGGGGAGACATGAGGTGAGGACACAGCATGCTTGTTCTTTCCCCCTTGGTGTGCTACAATACTCCCTTGAATTGGAGGAGCTCAAGAAAAAATCCTGTGACTCTACTCTGAAAGTTACCCAAAATAGCACAATAAAAAATATATGCTGAGCACCATTAACCACTATAATTAAGTAGCTGACAGAGGTACGACTGACACCAAAGAAGGCTTCAAGCATCAGCACCTTGTTATCTAAAAGCCTCTTATACCTTTTCTATATAGCCTCCCATGCGCAGCTCCACACAGCGCTGGCTCTTTCTCTCCTTCCACTCTTCCTTCTGCAGTTCCAGCTGGCTCCTTCCTGTCTCTAGCACAGCCACCTCACCCCGTCTGTCTGTCCCTGCCACGAGCTCCTGTCCCTTCCTCCTCACAGCACCACCAGCAGACTCCAACTGATCACCAACTAACTCACTCTTATTACATCCCTAGCTATGAGGGCAAGGCTGTTCCCACTCTGGTAATTAACACAGCTGCAATGTATTGGGGGCAAGATTGCCTTCAGCATCATCTATGTCTTCCCACAAGTTCAAAAAGACAGAATGTGAAAATGCAACAGAGGATGCATGCTGCTTTCAGAAAAAATATTTTCAGTCATTTTCACTCCTTTTTAGTAGTTAACATTTGACCAGCCATTATCTTTTTGTCACTTTCCCTCATTATGAGGACTGGAATAAAACACTTAAAAACCACATTTAAAAACATGATCAGCTAATTCCACCTTGTCTTAGGAATTTCTGTGTCTGAGCCTGCCATCTCTTAACAGTAAAAACTTTCTGACTTAGTGAGGTCAGCTGATTTTAGGAAAAATGGGTGGTTTAGAAATCATTGTGTTTGTTTTGAAATATTTTTAATTTTTAATTTTTTGTTGTAATTAAAAAAATTATTTAGATCCTCTTTCATTGAACATGTATCAGAACTATAGCCTCCGGGCATCTGGTATTTCATGTGTGAAATCTGTAACCTCTTGTCCAGTGGACACTACCTCTTTTTTATATTGAAATGATAACAGCAATTAAGTACTGATTCTTGCCAGTACTTTCTGAATTAATGCAATTTAAGCCTGAGTCTTAAGCTAGTCACAAAGACTCAATGCGATTGCCTTCTCATGAAGCTGTGATGAATAAAATTGAACAGCAGGAATTCCACTGGAAACAATGAGTAGTAGAAATCTACTTCATCTTATATTACACTGACTGCTTCATATAATTTCATTTCATTTCTACATAAAATAGAGAATTCTATTGTCTGCTCTGCTGCCATTTCTTTTGATGTTTGGAATATATTTAATTATACAAGGTCACATCTGAAGAGATAAAGCTCTCTGGAGAGAATAAAATTGAACTTTTTCATATCAGATCACTTCTCTCTACAGAAATGAATTCTTTATTACCCCTAAATTACATGGTATTATCCTGAAATGACATGATATGTCTTATTTCTCACATAGCACATTCCTGGAATTAGGGTTGAATATAAAAGAAAACTAATGGTTCTGAGAATTGGCTGCTCCAAAGGGTTCACTCTTTCATTACTCACTCTTGATAATTGGCAGTCCACAGTAGGAGAAGAAGAAGAAATATGCCAGTTGCATTCAGAGATGGGAGTTATGGCCTTTCCTTTACGATGTTGCATAAAAAATTATGGCAAATTATAACAGCTGTTACGGATGTGCTAAACCTGCCAAAGGTCTGTTTGTGCTAAAAGCTTGCGTTTTCCCTCCCAAATTCTAAATGTGGAGTCCTTCAGTTTTTAAAGGCCAAAGAAATGTTTGCAATGGGGTGAAAGAAATAGAAAAAGAGTAATTAATGTGAAGGCAAATGCCACCTAAGGGAAAAACAGATTAAAAGTTACTAAAATGTCCTTTTATCCCCATATAAAGTACATTTGAGAACAGAGACTCAGCTTACAGCTCTATATTTTAGTCATTAATACAGAACTTTCTGAATTGTATCTAATACTAAAATGTATAGATGTGTCTAATACTCAAAATAATAACTAATAATTATATCTTAAACGCAAAACTAAGTATCTATTCTATTTTTTCCTCTAGATTTTTTTTTAGTCTCTTACTATAGTTTTTAAGACAGTAATTGTTTTACAAGTAAAAAGGGAGTTGCAGAGCTGTTGGAGGTGTGATACCACTTATCTGAGCTTTAACTGAGCCCCTGGTTACCTTCTGCATCTTGAGGCTATTACACCCTTTTAGGAGGCACCCTCAGGAAAGCCTGCAGTATTCTTAATAAAGTATTGCTTTTGTTAATAGTTCAACATTTTTATGGGTTTAAAAATAACTGAAAACTATGAGCAACTTCTGCACCAAAACGCATTTGCAGATTCAAGGTGTTACAAATGTACTGAATGTACAGAGGAAATAAGAGACTGCAACTAAAAGCAGAACAGTTTTTTTCAGTCTGGGCACAAGATTACAAGGCTCTCATTTCACACTGCTGATGCTTTTTGAAGATATGCAAAACCAAAAAAATTTTTATGAAAGCTGTGGATGCAATCTCTAAAAGGCCATGTTCTGCCAACTAATGCACAATAGCATGCACTGTCACAGCACACATACACAGCACAACACTTACTAAAATTTTTTACATTCATTGAACTTTAATTAGACTTTGTTTAAACTTAGACTTTAATAAATAGTTCAAACTCCTGTCCCCATTTACATATTGTTAAACACCCCCAGATTTCCCAAGTCTTAAAATAAAACAGTGGGGCTACTCTTTGATATATCTTTGTTACAAAGTTCTCAAGGCATTATGCTGTGTACAAGTGTTTGTTCAAATGCTTCATAATTTATTACTTTCTTATTTATATTTGCCTGTTAAGCAAAGCAACAACAACAACAAAAAGAAGATGTAGAGATAATTAGACTGAGTTCTTTGAACAACTTCAAAACTGTTTATCAAAGCTAAAAAAATAAAAAAAATTGCAATCCTGAAATCTGAGAACAGGTCAGAACAATTTTCATGTCCAAGAGTAAACTATGATGCAAGGGAAAGTGAAAATTAAAATGGTTTTCAATTCATTCTCATATTTTAAATATTATTTTTATTTTTTATTCTCTATTTTTATTTTCTATTGTTACACTGTTGAAGTGTTTGATGGAATCTATGGTTCTTTACAGAAGAAATAACTGACTTTCAGAAAACCTTATTTTTCGAAGGGGAAGCACTTAACTAAAAAAATTATGAAGATTTTCTATGTTATTTTCACAGCAGAAATTATTCTCCTTCCCTTGGCTAACAAACATCAAAAATTAAATTAGCTGTTTGTTGCAGAATCTGTAAATGTCAGTCAAGTCATGATCTGAAAGACAAACAGAAACATCCCGAGGCAGGAAGAGACTTTCTCTTTTTATAATGATTAACACATTCTGCACACAACTACAGTATAAACTAAAAAGAAGGAATAAATAAATGACAATTGGTCTCAAAATTTAACACTGGCATTGGGGAAATTATGTGGGCTTTGCAGCAGACCCTGGACCAAAACCAAAGATTACCATGACAATACTGCTAATTTCACACAAGTAGGATATATCCCACATTTCATGGAACGGGAAAGAGACGACTTCTGAAGACTCACTTGTCTATGATTTCTGCTGTGCAAATAAAGTGAGAAGGTGGCAATAAAGCACTGAGATAACCCACTACATATGAACTTTATCTTTTAAAGAATAGGTTATTATTTTCATTACTTGGGTAGTCTAAAATTCTATTATCATTATATTATTAATCTTTTTTTCCTAAGAAAAAAAGAGGGTCAAAAGTAGACCTTGATTACCTTGGAGCATACCTTCAATAATTTGAGAAAAATCTCCAGATTTCTATTTGTGAGCAGCAGAATTCAGTCCCAAAAAATTAAATGTAAGAGTTCTCATAAAGAGTTAATATGATGGTCATTTAACAATAAATGATCACCTTGTTACCACAAGCACAGTAGAAAAACATAAAAATCGGCTTTCTGTTAAAATCAATCCCTTTCACTTTCTTTAAACAAGAGCATCTCTTTTCCCATAAATATTCCCCTCCCATTAAATACCTACTCACTATTCCATCTTCTGTCTACTCAGTCCATACCTTTAGAAATTATTTTCCTTGGAAAAATAAAGTGTTGAAGAACTCTGCAGCTGTAAACTCAGAGGAAAATTTCATTTACTTCAGAAAGGGTATCTAAGTGCTCTAAGGCAGGGTTACATGCTCAGCCTAACACAGCTGGTCAAAGTATCTAAACCTGAATCTTACTGTATATCATTCATGTCTTATTTTATTGTAAAAGGAATTTTAATGTGTGTAATTTCTCAGCTTCATTTTTATCTTGAATCAGTTTGGAATAGGAATCCTTTGTGGGTTTAGTTAGCCTAGCATCTTCTGAGAGATTGATCGTAGGTAATTTCTAAAGCATATGAGAACAGATGAATTTGCCATTTTATCTTCCCATGCCTCTCTCTGCTTCTACAAGTGTGACCCTCAGTGTCCTGAAGTGAAGGGCTTGCCTACATATTTATGAAACCTCAAAGAATTTGCCTTATTCTTTTCCAGTCTCACAAATCAATACAAACATTCGGCATCTGTGACACTTGCAGCAAAGCAATTTCATGTCATTGGACATTCATGCTGCTCTTCTACAAAACTGTCCCCATTCAGCACTGCCACTTTTGAACTGAGAGCATCCAACGGAGGATTTAACTTGCAGCTGGATCAAAGCTACATTAATGGCATTAACAAGGTCTCCATTTTGTTTGCTCAACTCCTTTCATAGTTTACTTTTATGGCCACTATTCCAGAATTAACCCTTTGGTCAATGTTTCCTGCTTTCAGCTATATCACTAAACTGGCATCAGTGCATTAAACAACACTGAGGTGGAAAAAAACCCCCTTAAAATCCATAAACTATAACTCAAGGAATGAAGGGAAACTTCATCCTTATGGTAAATACTATGTAGATATGAAAACTACATGAGAATTTTACATATACGCTAAAACTGTAGGCACTCTGCACAGAACTGATTTTAGTCAGCATAGCTTCATCTTTTAGTCAGCAAAACATCAGAGGGCATTTTTAAAATGCTATCCATTTTCTGGAGCTGGTTCATTTTTTATAACTTAAGAAATAACTACAGTCTCTCTTTGAAGAGAATCACCAAAATAATGACAAAGAGTATTCATCAGATCTTTGACTACTGCCAGTTTCCTAGATAACAATTCTAATCCCCTCCTCCTTCTCTCCTTCCCCTTTGAGAAGACTTGTGGAACTTTTCAGAGTATAAATTCACTGAGATAATTTACTGCTACTTTCCCTTTAAGAAACCTTTCATTTCTGGAACTGTCAGCAAATCTTATCCACCAATGTAGCTGAAATTATTTGCCTCAATCACTGGTAATACAGCTCGAGGTGCTATGTCATTCACATCACCCAGACATCAGCAATTCTCTTGTCCCTTCACCCTCCAGTGCCTGAGCTTGAGAAACTATCATAACTCTCTAGCTTACTCCCAGTTAGTTTTTCTGTTAATGACTTCAGTAACTGAGCTTCTATGAACTCCCTAGATTCACAGGCTTAAGGCATGTAAGAAGACCTGCATCCCCTCGATAAACTTTCCTCACTTAATGGGTATTACTGGCACATACTCAGTCATCAGGCCCAGTGCATATCCCAGCGGTTCAAACTAAAAGAAAAGCCCTACAATCTTTTCATCTTGCATTTATTATATTCCAGGGCTATTCTGAAGACAAAGCAGTATTATTGTCTTTGTGGCTGCTGACAAAACAATCTAGTTACTTCCACCAATATCCTTAAAACAGTAATACTGCATCTAGACGTCATGCTTGCATAAGGCTAGAGCAACAAGTAAATATAAAAGGGAAGTTGAACCAGCTGATAGAGTGAAATAGGGCGTTGTTACCACCATCAAGTCAGATCAATGAAATGATCAACAGAGAGCCTGAAGGAAGAATATAGAAGAGTGCACCTGGAACTAGAGACTTCCAGTAGAACTTCAGGGGGATGTGCCCCATTAAATTCCTCATCGGAGATACCTCAGATTTGGTTACCCATTTAATAAATAAGAACATTTTCCACTGAATACCCTTTCTAAGGGAAGGAGGAAAATACTCTAGATACTAAAAGATCACATTTCTACATCTTTGTAATGCTTGTGGAATCTCATGACAATCAGTGACTCAGTGGCACTAGAGCTGGAATTTGTTGAACATGATCAGACAGATATCACATAGCAAATACCTAAAGCTTTGTAACAGAGGGCAGGACCAGCACATGGAATCAAAAACAACTACTGCCACACTGTGGCAGACTAAAAATAAAATT
>WEIU01019039.1:1138-15790 GCA_013389925.1 Aegithalos caudatus | reverse complement strand
CCCCTCCCCCGCTGCTCACCGGGCTGGGCCCGCCGGCATGGCTGGGCTGCTCCCCCCGTGGGGAGGCAGCAGGGCCCGGCCCGGCCCGACTGGGGCACGCAGCAACCGCGGCAGGTCCAGTGATTCACAACTTATATAGTTTCTCCAAAGAGTCGTTTTTCCTGTCCCCTCAATGGCTGGAACCAAACGTCAATTGCCAAGGACAGACCCCCCCAAATAGGTGCTCCTCCGCTCCCTAAAGGCTCCAAGGTCCTTGCAAGGTCATATTCCACTTTTAACCCAAGACAGTGACTGAGCACCAGAACAGATTGTCCAGAGAGCTTGTAGAGTCTCCCTCACTAGAGGTATTTGAAAACCATTTGGACACAGTCCTGTGCTGTGTGCTCTGGGATGATCCTGCCTGAGCAGAGAGGCTGGACCAGATGACCTCCAGTGGTTCCCTCCAACCTGACCCATTCTGTGATTCAGCTGCATATTCAGCTGAAGAGTTATGCTGAAGTTGGTAGGAACATTAGTCTCATGAAGATTACTACCACAGTTAGAAATTCAGGGCACTGAACTTTCAAATCTACAGAAAATACCTGGTGGAAGTGCTAACTAAAACAATCACAGCACCAATGACAATAGTGGGTTTTTATCTGGTTGGTGGGTTTGGGACTCTTTTTTTTATTTTCAATGAAAGCTACACCCCCATTTGTTTTCCTCTGCATAAGTCTCAGTAACATTCTTCATGTAATGTGTTCTTCAGGTTTAAAGTGCCCACTTAGTGAATTTTAACTGGTATCAATATTGAAACAAACCAGTTGAGAAGAATTTCTCAATTTAATTTATAATTAAGAAAAAGAAAAATTTCTTCTCAGATCCAAGTATCTCCATTCAGATATTTTTATGTCCTTTTCAAGTTATTCTGCTTTCAAGTAAATTTAAGCAGAGGACAAAGGTAAGAATTTTAAGGAATATATCATGAGTTGAAAGAGGGTTTTGAATAGTAGTGGATATGCCATTTTGCAACTATTTCTAGTTGTAAAAAGCAAACTGAGTAAACCTAGAGTCAGACACAATAACAGATAATATAAAATCCGATTATAGTTCAAGTACAATAACACTGAATCTGTGTTATAAAATGAATGATGTATGTATTCATTTCCATTGCCTTTTCAAAAGGAAATTTAGTTCTTCAAGTAATTGCATAAGCCTTACGGTGTTTTGCTATGGCTTTCAAATAGATGTGTACTAAAATTAGTAAAAAGCAAGATTCCAAGATGATAAATGTTAAAAAAAAAATCAGAATTCATGTAACTAAAACACGATACTTGACTTTGCATGTAATAGCAAAACTGCTTCATTTCAAATCCTGTGCTGTTTCATTTTCAGCTGAACTCCTAAAAGGCTTATTTCGTTCTGATACTGCTCCAGTTGCTCTCTGTGGGAAACTATAGAGTTTATATATTATTCATCCAACTAAAAACCCTGAGGCAGGACCCCTATGGAGACTCTTCAGTAATTGGTCTCCAGATGCTGGTGATATGCAGTGCTCTAAAAGTCCTTAAACATCATGAGAACACAATTCCATCTGCTTTTCAAGCTGCGTATGTTTAAAGGAACAACACAGACTGCTCACCCACATTTTCAGGCATCTCCTACAGTACCTAATTATTCATGAACTCATGTGCATCGAGCTACAATTTACATGGCTAACATAACAGCTTAAAAACTTTAAAATTAAATAATCACTGTATTATTTAATAAATATCTGCTGCAGCTAAGCAACCTATCCAGAAGAACAGTACACAGCAGCAAAATAATCAATTGCTTTAATGTTCCCAGAATACACATAAACAGGAGGCAGAGAGTGAAAAGCTTAGCAGTAATCATTCTGCATTAAAATACCCTGACAAGATGCAGGTATGTAGAGTGAAAGTTCATTCAGCATTTGCGTTTATACCCTGAAACAGTAAAATTATAACAACACTTAGATCTTAATTTCAGTATGTCTCAAATATGGACATTTATGCAATTCACTCAAATAAGGCCTCAAAGCAGGCCTATAATTATTTTGTTCTCAACTTTAATGGTCAATCCCTGCATTTTCTTGCACCTTGCAAACTGGGAATAATAATAATTTTAATTTTTTTTCCCCCAAGAATACTAATGCACAAAGGATATTAGTTTTCAAGACATCTCAACTGTGAACATCATTTAAATGCTCAGCATGCAAATTATCAATGATAACTTAATTCAGATCTGCAAAGGATGCTGACATCAGTTACCTAACAGCCCTTTCTCCCTTCTGTCTTATTTGACCTATTTTCAGGGTTCCCTACTTCAGCTTGTACAGGATCATTGTGCTTTTTTCTAAGTCTCACCCCATACCTTCTGTTTCCTTCAAGTGCCATATTGTACAGGCTTGAAAAGCAGCAGTTCAAGGTTGACAAAGTAAGTTCACCTAGCCTGGAGGTTCTCTTTGACATCAAGGCCAGCAAGATGCAACTGATACAATTTGTAGCCTAATGCCACAAATCTGTACTGTAGGCACATCTAGATGCATGAAAGAACTATAGAATCACAGAATCATTAGGTTGGAAGAGACCTCTAGGATCATCAAGTCCAACACAACCCTAACCTCAACTAAACCATGGCACCAAGATCCACATCTAGTCTTTTCTTAAACACACCCAGAGATGGTGAATGCATCTACCTGGGGAGGTAGAATCCACCACCTCCCCACGTAGACCACTCCAATACTTTATTATCCTTTCTGTAAAAAACTTTTTTCTAATATCCAACCAATACTGCCCTTGGAGCAGCTTGACACTGTGTCCTCTTGTTCTGTCAGTTGCTGCCTGAAGAAAGAGACCAACTCCCATCTGACAACCACCCTTCAGGGAGCTGTAGAGAGTGGTAAGGTCACCACTGAGTGATAATATGAAATCAGAGACTACTCATGCTAGAAGCAGCATGGACTAGGAATCATGGCTGACAGAAACATGACTCCTCAAGAATAGTGAAAATAAAAATTAAACTGGGTAAGTAATGCTACATGGTAACAAGGGGAGTACACTAGGTAATAAAAAGGAGTAAGATAGATAAAACACAACCTACTTGGGAAAAAAAAAAATTCTGTCACAAAATTATGAAGGAATGTAACATCAGAAGTAGATTCAGGCCTTCAGGATGACAAAGAGGGAGACAAATGGAGCAGCTGCTGATTAGTGATTGCAAGTGCCAACAGTTTTCTCACCAAGCTCAGGCAGTAGCTTAGAGAACATATTATAACATCACTGTCACTGCCTACAGTAAAGCAACCTTGAAAGAAACACATGTGGCAATGGTTCTGTGGTGTTTGCTCACGCAAATTCTTACACCGGTAACGAGGCTGTTCTCCAGATCTCAGCAGCCAAGAACAAAGGCACAAGAATAAATCGGTAGAGTGCCCTAGACTGGAGAACCAGTCTAACCTAATTTTTATTTTACTCTTTAGTCAGACATGCTTATTCAGAGGATTTTGTCTTGACTCTCAGAGCTGGTCAAAACTTTAGATCCAGAATTTATTTGCCTCTTACTCTCTCAATAATAGAGGTGAGGAATTTATTGGCATTGCAGTCCAAAACTAAGTTGTGGTAAAACAGCTTTGTACAGCAACTAAAATATCAGCCATGTTGTAAATGATGCCCTTTTTCTTCTACTTTGTTTAAACAAGTAAGAATTTTTATATTTTTGACTTTCTTTTCCAGGGAACATAAAATCTTCTGAAACTCCTCTTGAGAATCTCCATTTAAGATCCAGTGAGAACAAATGCATTGCTTTTCTAGCAAAGCTACCTATTCGTTCTGTCAATTCACATTTAGAGGAAACATTTAGCAAAATATAATCCTGTATAAATTTATCACCTTATCCACCTTCAATATATCTATATTCACAGGAGATGACAACAATGTGATGAGAACTCTACCTCCTATTACCAAGAGCATTCACCTTTTGACATCTTTGTTTTCACATCTACATATTAACTTTTTTCTTAGTAACAGAAACCAAATTAATTTAAAGATGCTTAAATTCAATCCAAGAAAAATGAAAACAATAAATTTTTCTGCGTAGATATAAAGAGATGTGGCCTTTAGACATGCAAAAAAATACCTGTGTTTGTGCCTGTGTATACACTTACCATTTGTAAGAAGTTTTCTCATTTGCAGAAATTTTATCACTCTGGAAATCATGATTCAGAGTTTTTACAAAGAGTTGGGTAAAGAATCCTCCATATGCATATGATGAAAAAACTGAGAGCACATAAATTGTAAATACTGTAATCAAATAATTGAGGAAAGCTACGTAGTGTTCAAAAATACAGTATTTGAAGAAATTATAAATATTTGAAACACCTGCTATTTAAAGCACTTTAAAGGCATTCATTAAGTATCTGATGAAGTATATGCAGCAAAATAAGTATACATTTTCAGCCTGCTATTTTTCTTTTGCAATTAAAGATATGCAACACAGATGTATTTTTTTTTTAAATGTGGAATATTCTCTGATGCAGTGAGCATCTCTCTTATACTTTTCCTACATTTTCCTCACTGAATTTTATGGCCCAAAAGGCTATCAGAAAAGTTTCTGAGTTTATATTTATGAGGTTCTATCAGCAGGTTACATAGATCTGAACTCTTTTGACACATAACACCTCACATTCAGTATTTTAAGTTACAAAGCTACTATTTGAATATTTCTTATTAATGGGGTAGTATTTTGTGATTGTTGTACTGCAAGTCGTAAAAATATTTATTATTTGCACTTATTATTACTCTACACCATCAACCCACTGGGAAAACGACACTTCACTGGGAGATGACTTCCACATGGAGCAACTAGGGAAATGCATTTATAATGATTGCAAAGTAAAACAGCAGTTCAGGGAGTTATGGCTCACAGCTGAGAGTTTTGAAGAGATTATATTAATTTTCTTAGAGTAAATCACTGTAGTAGAATAATCAAATTTGTGACTCGGAGAAAAACACAAGCAAAATAATCTCAGGAGGATTTGGAACATGAAACAATTACAGTAAAAGGCAACTTTATGGATTTCTGTTTACGGTAGTTGTGTTAAAACCCCTTTGAATGAGGCCTATTTCTGAACAGATTTTTGAGGGAAAGCTGAAACAAAGAAAACATCAAAGCACATGGAATAAATATATAGAATAGTCCATTTGTATACACAGTTGACTAAGTAACAGTAACCTGGGATGGATTTTCATGTGGACTTCTAATACATCTAGAAGACAAGACTAAAGCATTTCTTTCCATAATTAAAATACCTGGAAATCGACACTATGAGAAAATAAAAACAATTGCATTTACCTGATAAATAACATGGGAATAATATTTTTCCTACGTCACTTCAGAGGATAAAAATTTATCATCAGTTGGGACACTATTTTGAACTCAGAATCAAAAACATTCTATAGTTTATGGTTGGCTGATGTAAAAGACCCTGCTTACAGCACTGTAATATCATTATCAGTTATAGTAAGTTTATAGAGTCTAATGGTATTATTGATTATGAGAAGTTACTATAGCTGCACAATATTGATGCCTTTTTGTCTTTTAATTGCGAAAACATTTATGAGAGATGACAGTGGAATTATAATCAAAGTTAATGGTCCTCCTGATCAGAGTCAAAGAATAATAGTGAAAATATCTTACCGATCTTCTGTAGGAAATACTTTAGAACTAAAGAGTTCCAAACATATTAAGATAATGTTTTGAGGGCAGCATGACTTCAGCATCAACATGCTGTGTTTGCCCTCTTTGAGGCATTAATGTTTCATTTAAACCACAAGAAGACTACGCTTTTCTTCTTAGAGCACACAAAAAGCTCTTCTGCCCTATAATAAAAAATACTAGAGTATGTACAATGTCACCACTAACAACTGTGCATTAATTGGGCAGTGGGAGTGGAGGGAAAGCAATAAAAAAATTCTATAGGCCTATTAGGACACATTTTAAGTGTAGAAAACCATTTTATGCCTATAACTAAACACTTAAATTTTTTTGTTTATTACATGTACAAAACCATGTACAAATGTATATTGAAGTTGTCTTTGCAAAGTTTCAGTAAATGAAGCGGTTGCTATTCATACAAGACCTCTTAAAAGCCATATAGAATCATTAAACAGTAAAAATACATTCACCTATACATTCAACCTTTCTAAACACCAAATAGATCGATAAACAAATTATCAATTTGCTGGAATGTAATTCTTTTATCTCAACTCCTTTGAATTCAGAAGATTAAGTCTGGTGCTAGCCAAGCAGACAGATCACCTATACCATGAGAATGGTTCTTGTTAAGGAAATTTGAATTGCTTCTGTCACACAAAAAATGGATGAATTCTCTATCTATGTAGAAATGTGTTACAAACTGACTTTAGAGTTTAGTGTTTCCAAGCCTTTCTGGAAATCCAAGAGGTGCCTGACTGCAGTGTTGCCATGTCAGTCCCAGTACCTCAGATGGGTGTGGCCATCTGCCAGGGATCAGATCTGGCTCACTTTAATCTAGACTTCACTGAAGGTAAAACTACTCCAACCCATGACCAGAGAAAGTCATTATGGTGCACTGCCAAACTCCTTCCATTGCTCAGTGGCAGAGTATCAAAAGGAAACAGCTGGCTATAGAGCAATCATGCCACAGTAATGCTTTCATAGCTGTGGAGGAACCATAGGCGAAATTGCATCTGGAATATAACTTTTCTCAGTAATCAATAAATCTGATCTGTATGACCTCACCTAATGACATTTCTGCACATCCGTAGTATCTTGAACAAATGAATCTGATGTTGCAATTATTCTTCATAGGATAAAGTACATTTTTTCCTTTTATGCCCTCAACTTTAAATCTATCTCTGTTCCTAAATCAAGATAATGAGAAATATCGTCAACATTCTTTTTCTCATACCTAGTGTAAACCAGGACTAGTTAGACAGTTTTTTCTTCTTTACTGTGAGGGTGATGAGACACTGTAGCAGGTTGCCCAGAGAACCTGTGGATGCCCCATCCTTGGCAGTGCTCAAAGCCAGGTTGGATGAGGCATTCAGCAACCTGGTGTAGTGGAGTTGTCCCAGTCCATGGCAGAGAGCATGGAACTAGATGATATTTAAGGTCCCTTCCAACCCAAACCATCTTCAGTACCTCCTTCTAATAATAACAGTGCAGATTTTGGCTCGTCAGCACCTCCTGTTTCCTTCTGCAAACCATTTTCTGCTGCACTGCTTTATGTGCTGCAGACTCAGATTGCTCCACTGTGTGGGAACTCATTCAAATATCACCAGAGGCAAAAAGCACAGCACTGGAGACAGCATCAGGAGGAACATTGTGGCACAGGCTTTACAAAACAGGGTTGCTGAGAAAACCACAGACAAGCAAGATGAAAGTTGCTAGAAAGGAAAATTCCTGAAAAACTAACCTGATGTGCTGGAAAGACTCTGTGGTATTTTGCCTTAAGGAGATCTTCATGACTCAAGGAGACTTGAATCAAAAGAGAGTATTTTTAAGAACAATAAATTATGTAGTACTGCTACTCAACCAGATCAATCGTAAGGACAAAAAGCCCAGGCCAGCCCAGAGCAGTGGATGAAACTCACCTCACACTAAGTAACTATCTGAAGCGATCTCTACACCATTATTCTGAACTGAAGGAGGATGAGAATATCAGAGGGCAGACATGGTACCTATCTTTATAAAATAGTGCAGTTGAGAACCTGAGAATTTACAGACTAGTCCAAGTAAATTTGATCCCTAAAAAAAAAAAAAAAATTAAAATATTAGTGCAATTTAAAAAAAAGTGTTGAACCAAAAAGAAGAGAAAAAATATAGGCACCTATAAAATAGGATGAGAAACAACCACAAGTTTACCAATAGCAAAGTATTGCAAACAATTCATTTTTTTTCTTAAAGAGATTAACTGCCAACTGGAAGAGACACTAGAAAATGTGAATTTTAACAAGGTTATTTGACTTGATGTCCTAGGATTTCTTGTAATGAGCATTGTCTGGTACCTACAAACTTTTCAGAACAATAAAGCCCTATGATGTAGTAGTAAATTCAGTTTTTGCTTTCCCTCTGTATAAAGGGAGATATACATATATATGTATTTAAGTAAAAAACAAGCACACAGTTGTAGCAACGTAAGAATAAAGGGATTGTAAATCATTCAGATTCAAGGAAGACTGGGTACTTTTACAGCTGTTCATGAGTAACAGCACCATAAGATTAAAAAGCATCAAAGAAAGAGGTGAAGACAATTGTGAAGTACAACATAGAATATCCCATATAAGACTGATGCTTACTAAGATTCTGCAGTAGGAAATTGGCCAGTTGGATATGGAAACTAACAAAATAAGCCATAAGTAAAAATTTGTGTTGAGGATGAGAAAAAGAGGAAAGAGAAATACAAAATAAGGACAGAATCACAATAAAAACCATTTTGAAATAAGCTTCATTTCGTATGTCAATATTTTAAAAGATTGCACAGGCCCTCCTAAATGTATGTACATAATCGGAATAAGAGGCCAAGTTTGAGAACTCAGTAAATACAACATGGTATCTGGTGCACATGGTAGGTACACTACTTTAAGTACATGTAAGAAAACATCAAATAAGCAAACACACACCTTAAAGCTGACTTGCAGGCATGGATTTGATAATATTGTAGCAATCATCTTATTTTTTTCCCCCCAAATATTAGCACTAAAGAGCAGATGCAAATATTTGCAGATTCCGCTAGATGCTGAAACATATTTGATCTCACCTTCGGTTTCATGTAAGAATACAGTTATAGTGAAGGCTGAAATACTGAAAATAGAAGAAGGCTTAGATTATAATAGGAAAGGATAAACAACCAACAAAAATAAAAAATGCAGGAAGGCATGCAATAACTTAGAAGCAAAGAGGGGAGAAAAAAATCTGTAAAGGAATCAGAACCTCCTCATAAACACACAAATACTACAGCAAATCTATTATAACACATATAAAAGCTTTTACCAACAGAAATATGAAGATACTGCAACAAGGTATAAATTAGATTTAGTCTAATCATAGATTGGGGCTCTTGGTGACTAACCTTACAATATTTATACAGGGTATTAATGAAGAGTGGTTTACATCTGTCTAGAAAAGAGAAAAGGTCTAAAGCTGCTTACATTCTGTTTTATGTATACTTCAGAAGACGAAGCAGTATCAAGCTGCAGGCAATTAAAAGTGAAAACCAAAACCCATTAGAAATAGGGCAGTATCACCTCCTGGAACATTATACTTTTGAAGACGGAAATCCCATGGGAAAGGTGCTGTGAAGAACACACCACCTTCTCTCGCAGTAGGGAGTGTTAGTCTGAACAGAACATCATCAGACATGAAGACAATACAGGGCAATATGGTAACAGAGTCCCAGTGGGAGAGCCATGTGTCTGTTCTGCTTTAGGAGGACATGCACGCTCACTCCAGGGAGGAGGCAACACAGGAAAACAGCAGGACGAGCTGTCAGCTCTGGGCACAGGAGGATCTTCTCCTGAAGAGAATGTATGGTATTTTCTCATTTTCTGTAACAGAAACTGAAAACAGGCCTAACCCTTGATGGCCTGTGGGAAAATGCAAACTATATGGAATCTGACACACAGGTTTATTTGTGGTTTTCTACTTTTCCTCTCTCTATTGCTGAATGTTTGGATACTAGAGGTTGGCTCGCAGGGGAAGGGGTGCCTTTCAGCAAAAGGCCTTTGGACTGGGACAGTTCAATACAGCAGTGCACATTAACAGCACAAATAAATATTCTGATTTTATACAGAAACTGGTTCTTATTCTTATCTATAAGAATAAGAAGCTACCAGTGCTTTTCATTTTTGCTTTAGGTTTTTTTCTTTTAATTTTGTAGCTACAAATTTTCTTTTAGCTTCCTTGAAGAGCCTGCTTTCACAGTTGGTGTGGTTTTCCAGATTGTTTCCAAAGTCCTTATCCCAAGAAACAGCAGGCGGGAGTGTTGAGATGCCATTGTTATGGGATTCTCTTACACAGATTAGCACTAGAACAGTGTACTTATTTTCCCACTTACTTCTGGAGTATAATGAGATGGATGAGAACACTGAAAACATGTCACTAAGGGCATGTGCAGTAAGTTGTGCTATGAGCAGTGGTGAGTTTCCAAGGGGAAGTTTGCTGCTGCTGCTGCTTTCTGTTTGGCTGCTTGAGAACCCCTTGCTGAGGGAGGCAGCAAACATTGCACAAGCACAAAGCATGCCAGACTCTCTCACTTGCACTGGTAAACACACTTCTCCCATTTGGGAACAGTTCTCCAAGTGTCTGAGCCTGATTTGCTTCCATTTACTCTCCCATAGGCAGCTTTCTTCAGACCCATCCCTACAACCTTACAAGCATTGAGGCAAAACTAATGAAGCAAACACAATAATCTAAGGTGGTTTTTTTTTACATCAAACCGAAGCTAACATTTATATTCAAAAGTTTTTACCTCTTTCACTAACCTCCTTTATTTAAGGACTTGTCTATATTCACAGCTATGCTACTATCTTAATTAACAGTAGGTTTTCTTGTGTACGCTAGAATTACTTTCATAGAAAGGACAGAAGAAAAATTCTATTCCTCAATTGTAAAATCTCGGGAAAAATTATATTTTCCTGTTGAATCTTAGTGAGAAAAAAAGTCAAGGTATTTCACTCATAGTTAACAGAGAATTTGCCTCAATAATTAAGAAATAATGAAAAAAATGCAACTTTGTTTGGACAACCACAATAAAAAGGTTGAATTCCATTCTGAGTTGCAATATACTAAGTATAGATGGACAACCAGTGATGAAATAATTGTAATAAAAAATGAGGACAAGACATCAGAAGCACCTTTCTCTTGGAATAGAGGAACATAATTCAAGGCAGGCCAGAATAGCTGACCACAAGCTGACCACAAGAAAGATGAATGGAACAATGATACAGAAATTCTCAAGAAATAAGAAGAGCCATTTAATAGTTTATTTAAAGCTGATGTGTAAGTACTGCTGTTACTCCACTGACTCACTGGAATTAAGCAGTGTATCAGGTGAGGACCTGCCCCCAGATGTGCTAAATATTGTGTCACGTCAGTTGAATTTCACCAAGAAACTAGATGGTAAAGCTCTATCCACTATATCCTAGAAAAGCAAAACTAACTGGGGATTCAGTGGAAATAATTTCGTTCATATTTGAAAAATACTTTAAATGAGTATAGACATACATATGCAAACACACAGACTTGAACAGACAACACACAGAATAGAACACCGACAATCCCCTCACAAGATGCAATCATTGGGTGGGTTTTTTATTACTGCTTTGCATATGGAGACAAGACTGCCTTTGGCAACATATCGGTTTATGCATTGTGGATAAATATTTTCATATAAACATGTGAATTTGCAGAGAGATGCACTATCTACAGTTGGAAGTTAATTCCACTTTCCACCATTCTGCTCTTCCTCATCTGAATTGTACATATTTTCATCAAATTTTGCGCATCAGGAGTAATATCAACAGAGAAGGAGAAAGTTAGATGTAGGGAAACTGCAGACATGCTGCTCTGCTCATTTTTCAGCTACTTTTCTGTCCTGAGTTCCTGTCATAGACCACACAGACGTACAGGCATGGACATTTCAGTTCACAAAGACTGGGTCTTCTGTAAGCTAGTGAGACCACAAAGCAGAGAAAACTTTCTCTGCATTATTTTTACATCCTTCTCTTTCCTTCCACAAAGCTACTGTGCAATTCCAGAGTACCAGAGCTGAAAAACTGAACAAATTAAAGCATGCTCACCCTGCATTGACTATATCCCCAATTACTGCAAACACACAGGAAGACCCAAATTCTGTCATTTAAACTGAGTGAAACAACAGTACATACTTGAAAGGAATTCCTCACCTTCTCTTTGAATGTAAGTAATAAATTAAATCAACAAAATACCTGAAATTTTGAAAAGACATTTAAAACACCCCATTTCCCTGTTGAAATGTCACTGTTTTAGTCTGTTAGTCCACCATCTTATTCATTCAACAGACTCTCAGGGATGTGCACTGCACTGCACTTCCTGATAGCAGACTATGAATGTGCTTAAGAAACAAAAATAGAAACAAAACAACTGCAGGCTTTATCTAGTGTGACAGATACATCAGGTAACATTTGGCCTGTTGGTCTGACCAGATGCCACCAGGATTCCTCAATCACAAGTCCCTGCCCCTTTACAAGCATATGCACTATGAAGAATTTAATTAGCACTTTTATAGCTGTTCACTAGGAATCAAGATAATTCACTGAGGTTATCTTCTGCTTGACAACAATGTTAAGATGCCTAACCTTTAAGACAATGCTGACCCAATAGTTTTCACTGACATCTAAATCAGGCTTTTCAGGTGCAAAGGAAACCAAAACTGAAAATCAAGAACCTGGCTGTGACTATGATGATGCAAAGAAGTTCTGAATAGACTTGCTCATGACAAAGGTGTCTAAAAAAGTGCCTGAGCAACCAGCATACCCCTAGGAATTCAAATCTCTAGGCTCATACCATCTGAACAATTCCTGCCAACCTGCACCCCAACACCTACATATCTCAGGCAGGGGTAACTAATTCAAAGCATCAAGAAAGAAAAGATTGTAATTTGAGGTACTAGCTTTATTATCACCTGATGGTTTAAAAGCTATCTAAATCATATACAAGTTTATATAAATGCTTCAGCAACATTTTTCTCCTTATTTAATTCAAAACTTACTTGAGTTAAAATCAAAATCTCACTTGGACGACTTTTAATTACATTGATTACATTATATGAACAGCATTAATTATTAAAACATGAGAAGCTGAAAGAGCATTTCTACTGTTCTGCTTTTCTGTGGTATGCAGACTGAATCATTAACCCTGTATTAAAAAAAATGGAATCACAGTGATTAACAAAAAACCCAAAAAGCCAAACCAACCAAGCAACCAAAAAAAAAAAAAAAAGATCAGAAGATCAACCCCAGACAATTGGAAGCAAATGAATTTGTAAAGAGAAGTAGAAGAAAAATATAAAACAAGAGCATTTACTGAGAAGAGATATTTACTCCTTCAATTCATTCTTCAAAGTTTTATGACTGTTGAATAGAAAATATTTGCTGATTTATTTTTTTCCACAGGGAACCACAAGCAGTAAAACTGACAAAATGCACTATAATGTTCAGTACCCCAAATATCAACTCACCCAATAAAGGAAGAAGAACAGCCAACCTATTCAGCCAGTTCCATTAATCTAGAGATACTGATGGTGTCATTTCTTCTCGCTGCTTTCACATAAATGATGAAAGTAAGGGTCTTTCAGTTTTTCCCCCCCTACACAATTAAATTTGAACAAAAAATGTTTACCAGTAGTATCATTTGTTCTGCAAACTGTGTTAAAAATTGCAAAGCAGTTTTTGCTCAGGTCAGTCCATAAATTAACTCTTCTATACATTTTTCACTGAACAGGAGTTTCAGCAGTGAACTGCCTCTCACCCTGCAGCATGCCAGATGAAAGATCTAGTAAGTAAAGATTTTAGAAGTCTTGGATATTAGTCCAGTAAGATAATATTTCTTTTCAATCTTTGGAAGCATTGTCATGTAGAGTAACAATACTGGTCCTGCCAACACTTTCACACTAGCAGAATTTTTGTTTTGGTCCCTAAGATTACACATGCAACTAATAACAGATGAATGCTCACTGTGCAAAACTGAGATAACTGTGCATGAAGTCAGTGAATTCTTTCCATCTTGTCAAGTGAGAATAGTTTCTAATTGTTTAGCACACAAACAGAAGTTAAAAAGTAGAACATTTAATGGGAAGAAAAAAACCCAAACTTTTGAATTCTGAATTCTCACTGCCTGGTTCTTAGTATCTCCTATTCTCCTGTGAGGTACAGTTTAATGATTTTCTTGCTTTAAGGAAGAAAACATGCTTTCCAAAGACAATAAAGTGGCTAAAAAGGCTGCACTTAATTGGAAGACTAAATTTATTCAAAGTGTCTCTGGATGTCTGCCAGATGCTTTTCAGTGACACTTATGACAGTCTTAAAGAACTATAAATAAATAAATAAATACCAGTGAAAAAAATTAAAAATCAGATGCAACATACTTGTATTTAATACACAGAAATATACCAGTACATTCAAAAGCTATTTAGACAGAAATGTCATTACATTTTAAGCATAATTTTTTGGGGAGAGGGAAATAGCTTCCAAATTACTTCCATGAAATCTACACTGTTAATGCAAAATGTATCTTTATGAAAGCACAAAAGCCAGAGAAGTAGATTTGAAAAATTCTGCCAGGCTTGAATAGTAGAAATCTAGATTATGAAGACTAGCCAGCTAATCATTTGGTAATTCTAGCCTATTGTTATAAATTCCATTGTCCAGACTATTCAATGTGTGCAATAATAAAAAAAAAAAAAAAGCACATAAAAGTAAAAAGTGAAAACTCCTTATTTCAAACATCATTCTGCCTTATTAGTCTCTTACAGAGAAATAACAAAAAGAAATTATGACTACAGTGAATGGACCTGTATTTACAAAAAAGAAAAAAAAGGGAGCTGAGGGACTTTCTTAAAAAAGCCCTTTTTTT
>WEIU01019035.1:53840-65159 GCA_013389925.1 Aegithalos caudatus | reverse complement strand
CAGATATTGTCTGAATCTAATTGGATTTTAATGAAATGATATTTCCTTTGTGATAAGTACATAAAAATTATGTTTTTAATTAACATCACAAGGTATAAGCTATAGATACCAACCCTCAACTGAAATAATATTACTTTAATGTTTGCTTCATTAAAAAAAGGACAGAAGTAATAACAACGTAGCAAGAAACGTGTGTAAACTAACTGGACAATGATTAGTGCTGGACCCTTTTCATCCCAAGGAGCTGAGCAATTTTCCTCACGCCTTTTTCATTTACTACTTCTCAGTTCAATGGTGTTTAGCCATGAAAGAGTTTCCAGAGTTTATTTACACACTTGAAATTCATTTTGGGGGAACAGGCACTTGGACTAGAATATCAATATGCCAGGCAAAATATAAAATAAAATAAGTTTTCATGGCAGTCTTCAAGTGGTACAAGTAAAAATAAAACAAAACAAAAGTGATAAAGAAACAGTGATGTCCTGGCACAAGGAGCCCTTGAGATACTATGCTCATCAGCAATTATTTCTATGGCTCGTTACAGTGTAACACTGCAGGCATAGAATTGTAGAATAATTAGGCTGAAAAACTCCTCTAAGATTATCAAGTCAACCAAACTCCCAGCACTGCCAAGTCCACCATTAACCCATGTCCCCAAGTGCCACATATACACATCTTTTAAATACTTCCAGGGATGGTGAGTTAACTACTTCCCTGGGCAGTCTGTTCTAATGTTAAACAGCCCCTCTGATGAAAATTCTTTCCTAATATCCAATCTAAACCTCCCCTGGCACAACCTGAGGCCATTTCCTCTTGTCCTGTCACCTGTTACTTGGGAGAAGAGACTGAAATGACTTCACTACAATCATTTTGGGTGGCCATAGTAGGAAAAACCATGAGTCTATCTAAATTTGCTGTCCTGTCTCGGGTAAAGTCTGGGACTGATCTTTGAACAAATAATAAAGAAAGTATAGACTTGTAACACTGTTTCAGTGTCTGCCAATTGATAGATTCATTATCCATGGCAGCATTATCTGTTTGATCTGTTTATTCAGATAACTTGGGAGCAAAGAAATACCCTGTCAGGGTACCACTTTGACTTAATATTTCCCAAGAGATGAGAGAACAGTCAGGAAAAATTAAAAAATTAAAAAAAGCAAAAGAGCTTTTTCTTTAGCACCTTAATTGTGCTACTCATTGGGCACAAAATCATTGCCTTATTATTTTGCTTCAACAGCTACAATGAATTAAGGGAAAGAGTCTGGACACAGAACTACTTCTGCTCTTAGGTCAGAGCAGCCCTGTATTGCCCTTTTTAGTAAAGGCTTGACAATAAATTTGATAAAATGTGAAACATACATCAAACAGATGGCAGTTCAAGGTATAATGCACAGTATTCAAGCGGGCAAGAGAACAAAGGAAAAGAGTCAAAGTAAGCTCAGAATTTTAAGCCAGAGCAAGTTATTTATATTTCCAAGGTGTTCATCCTGGCAAGAAACTGACAGTGAGACTTCCCTTGGCCAGAATCTGGGTTAAGTGGAGTGAGGGAAAATCACTTTATCAGTTTAAAATGTGTGTTGTAAGGTAGACCAAAATCCTAAACTAGATGCTCCAAGCCCTGCAATCTGTCTCTACAGCTCTGTCTCTAAAGCAGGGTGAGGTTGTGTGTCTCGTCCTTGGTGTAGGGAAATACCTGAATCAAGACACAGCTCTGAACCCTGAGTCCTGTTTGGCACCTTTTTTTCTTTCTGCTTGCAATTTTCATCCAAAGGAAGAATTGAGAAGTGTGAGTCTGTAAAGGCCTCTAATGTTATGGATGTAACAGAGCATCCTTACTTGGTCACTTCACCCTGGAAAACCTGGATGAAAATATTCCTGCTTGGAAATATTCAGACCCTTTTCTTCTAACAATGGCTTAATTTGCAGCTCCCTGAGACTCCCATTATTTATTCATACTGAAGTACACTTACCATTATGTATCTGCAGTATCATTGTTTGAGTTTGTTATTCTGTAACATTAGCTTAAACATTTTATAAACTGCTGTGCAGGTGACAAGTTTATTAAACCGGGAAAGTTTAATAATCGTTGTACAGAAAGTGTGTTACACCACAAGTTTCACAGAATTCTATTGTATTTATCCTATTTGTCATGTGACAAAAAAGGAATGTACATTTCCATTGCTAAAGTCACAAATGTAAACATTCAGACATGCAAAAAGACACTTTAAACTATCCAAATACAGATGATGCAACATGAGATTTATATTCAGCCTTGACCCACAATCCTATGCTTAGAAATTCATTAGGTGTCCAGATCTTTCTAGGCTTGTACTAAGGAAGAAAGGAAGGCTACTCTCTGTCTCTACCTCCAATCACAGAACTAGTCAATTAAGATTAATGTTCTGTTTGAATATTAGCTTTGATAATTTAAACTGGAATGTCTTCTAACAAGACATATCCTCCTCATGTAGAGAGTCTGCATATGAACATCAGGGATGTAGAAAGGGATCTTCAAGTTGTTCGAAGACACCTAACAAAGTGTATGAAATATTTTAAACTTATCTGTATCAGGCTTTTCACCACAAATTATACTGCAGTCACTTTCATGTAGGTTTATTCTGAGTGCAATAGAGTAATAATATCATTTAGGTTGGATTGTATGGAAACGACCTTAGCGTACAATAACTGATAGTAATATTAGCAGTAAATCCTCTAATGAGAACATAGAGAAATGCAAGCAAATTAATTTTCCCCATATGTTTAAAATAAAATGCAGTGATTTAAAAACAAATAGCAGAAATCACTGCTCTGAATTAAAATTTTTACCTGAAAGGCCTGTTCCTTATTCTTACTCTTGCTTCCTTAGTCCGTTGTCTAAAATAGTTCATCGAAACTGAGGGCTGAAAGTGCAGTTCTGCATTTGGGATAGTTGTAAAAAATACATTAAACTCTGTGAAGGATCTGGAAATAATTGGTGTCTCCCAGCATACGTCAGTGACAGAAACAGAAACACAACTGAATTTGCAAAGACATTTTAAAACTATGCTTGAGAACATTTATGACTTATTTCTTTTTCTAACTGGATAAACCTCTAAGATCCCATATTTGCAGCTAGACATAAAAGAATAAAAATATATCCTGATCTCTGTGGTGCTTAGTAATGTGCATATTTTCTTTCAAACTAAAACTATTTTATCTCAATGTTTTATCAAAGGATTCTGATGGGATTATCTTCTGTCAGAGTTTTCACAATGGCAATACTGCCCAAGAGCATTGAGTGCACCCTGTATCAACCCAACTGTGCAAAGCCATCGCTGATCATGGCAGATACTCTCATGCAAGTAAAATACTTTTGAGTAAAAATGGTTTTGTGGAAGATGGAGGGAGAAATTAATTGGGGGCTAGGGGATGGGCTACAGAGTTAATAATTTAGGTTTGAAGAATTCATGCTAGAGTTTGATCTGCAGGAGGTGCAAGTAGGGAGGTATTTACAAGCAAGGTAGGAACTGGTAAATGCATAAAGAGAGAGAGGAAGCCCAGTCAGTACTCCCACAAATTAAACTAAAGACCTGGAAACCTTGCTCTAACAAACTTCTAACAGTGAGAAGATGGACACCAAATTTTTATATGATTTTTTCTACCAACAAAATAAAAATCTATTTTGAATACTCATTTCTATCTGGTCAACAATACTAGCAAGCAGTTCTGAGCTGTTTAATAAGTATTCTGAAATCACAGACAGAAACAAAAATGCAAATATTGGCTTAAGTAAATAAAGCTCCTTTGGAGCACTGAGGCAATTTCATATTTGTCATGATCTAGAAAGCACAAGAAAGTCAAGGAGATACATGAAACCAATTTTTGTAATACCTGATTTATCTTTGTCATATGACTGTAGATAGAACAAAATTATGCCAGAGGTTGAGTGAGTTAATCTGAGTCTAAAAGCCACTAATATATAAAGATATTTTAACTCCCTAAGTTTTAATAAAAATCCTACTGAATTAAAATATTGCTAAAAATGTATGTGATCATTCCAATTTGTGACTCATCAAAAAAAAGCTTGAATTTTTAGTACCTAAACTAATTTATATCACTATCATTAAATACTAAGAAAACTACTATTACATCAACACTCATCCCAAAACATTGCTGACTACACTCATCAGACTTTTCTCATCATCACAAAAATTGTTCCTGACTGAGCATTTATTCTTGCAAAATTTTTTATTCCTGCTAAACATGGAGCAAATTGTATGCAGTCTTGAAATGTCTCTTGAGCAAACAGTTGAGAGCTATTAATAAACAAAATGTGACATGAAAAATCAGGGTATTTCAAGTGCCCCAAAAGACATTTCTTGGCAACTCTCTAATGACTTATTGTAAAAATATTTATATTTCATCTTTTTTAAAACATATCAATAATCCTGGAAGCTTCACACTATTATTATAGATTATTCATGATTTTCCATTTAAAAAGCTTCAGGAAATGTAATGGGAAAAAAAAGAAAAACAACAAAAAACCCAAATAAAATTAGCCCAGCTGATCCAGTAACCACCATTAATAAAAGGTGGTAAACATTTTTCAGATACCATACAGAATACAGACGCATTCAGTAAATGAACCACCTTTAGAGGTGATCCTCTCTTTTACCCTCTTCTGTGGTTTCCTTTTTGTGGGAAGTAAAATAACATACTATATACGAAAATGTGAAATTAATCTGTGTAGAAATTATTATTCTGATCACTTTGGTTGTCTGACCAAACAGCTTTTCTATTGCTATATCTGATTTTCTCTATTTAATAACATCCTTTGTATTTGCCAGAGTGGGTCCATGACCATAAGAATGATCTTGACTGCAGTGCTACACAGGTAGCATTAATGGATAGGTAAGAATGGGGAAAATACTAAGTTGTTTTTGACAAGTAAACAAATGAACAGGACAAAAAATGAACGGGAGGAAAAAGGAGAGTGATAATAGTAAAGGTTTTTGTTTGGTTTCCTGATATAAAACATTGAAAAAAAAAATTTAAGTTAAATCCATGTATGATTTTTACACCTTGGATAAACACCCAAATCCACAAGTAATGGTTGTGTTTGGCACAATGAACATAAGACTCCAAACAAAACACTGCTGATTTGGCAAGCAGAGGGAGAAAAATTGCCACAGTATATCATGCAAGGTACCATGCAGAGAAAGCTTGACAGAGGCACAGTATCCGCACAGCGACCAGGACCAGCCCTGTGACATAGGTCATGCTCTCCAGTGTTTCCACTGTCTGCAGTGGGGGCACCCATGGCCTTGCCTGCAAACGTCCTTGGCTGCAAAAGCAGCAGCAAGCCCTGGGAGCTGCCTGGCTTGTGGCACTGGCTCTGCTTTCCGACGTCAGCGGGCCCTCGAGCAGGCGCTGCTGTATTACTTACACTTCCATTAAAGGAGCTCACAGAGCTCGCCTCTTCCTGGCACTTGTCCTGATTCCTTGGTCCTTCCAGAAATTGCCAAATTAAGACGTAAAGGAATGAAAGAGTAGCTTTTCACTTCTTTGTCATTTCAGTGGGTTCCTGCAGGGTTTGTGCCAACTCAGATGCTCGAGTCATATTTGATTAAGCTAACTACAATCAAGGAGGAACATTTCCAGGCCAACTCTAATAATTAAATAACAGAAACAGTACTACCAAATCTGTTGCCCATCATGGTATGCAATCAGAGTGTCTATGCATGTAAAGTAATTACGACTGGTTATCCCAAGCATAATTCCGTACAATTAAAGGCAATAGATTTTCCAGCATATTCCCCTGATGTGTAATCCTCCTGTTGATATTTTTTTTTTCCTATATTCTGTTAGAAATCGTATAAAAGTGTTTCAGCTCAGAAGAAAGAGTAGTCTAAATATTCCATCTGTGGTATATGTTGGTTGCATCGTATGAACCATGTTTATTTCTTTTTGATTATATATGAATTTTTATTTCAAACTAGATGGCTATGTATTAAAAAACTTAACAATGCTACCTTATAGAATCAGTGCTAGTAGATAACAGATTGTAGATTACGAATGCATATTTGGCATAGGCAACAGTGTTCAA
This sequence comes from Aegithalos caudatus, assembly GCA_013389925.1. Lineage (NCBI taxonomy): Eukaryota > Metazoa > Chordata > Aves > Passeriformes > Aegithalidae > Aegithalos > Aegithalos caudatus. The sequence continues at coordinate 59,074 of WEIU01019035.1, read as the reverse complement.
TGGCATGAGGTATCCTAACAGATTCATCTGGTTTTCAATCACTTTTGACTGCTTGCAAATACGATACCTCTTTCAGTAGGTGTCAGAGTTTGCAGCTCTGTGCCATGAACTTAGACAAATTTTGTGACAGACTGTTGTCACTCACAGCTGTTTGTGTCTTAAAAGCTGCTAGTAAACAATTGTCAAGGAACCAACCTCGCGTACGCCTAAGGAAAGTGTGTTCTGAGTGAGCCACCATTTGGATGTCTTTATGTTCTAGCCCAGATTCATTCCACAGCTTGTGTTACACTACACTTAACTTTCTTCAAAGTTAATCCTATATGATCCTTAGCATATTTGAAGTTAGGCCAATTTATATTGGATATGAGGTCCATTTAATTCCATTATTTGGTGGGTTTGTTGTCGTGTTCGTTTTGTTTTTTTTTTAAGATAATGTATATATAGTCTCAATATTTATAAAGGGACGCATGCATGTATGCATATTTGTGCAGGTATACATACATATCTTGCTATTTTAACTTTGATTACTGAGCAATTAGCAAATAAACATCAAGGAAATAGCAAGAAATCTATGACATTTTTAGGATAAAATGAACAAATGAATGCTCTGTTTTATACAAAGCAGCATCCTTAGTACGTTATATCTCAATATAGGTTGCTGCACAAGGGTAAGAAATCTAGGATTAATGCTGTAAAAAACACAGTTGTCATTTCAAATTATATCGGATGAGTTGAGATGAGTGTGTAGTGACGGCGAGGAAGGGCTGCTCTTTTAATCAGTATTTACCTGACATCTCCTATATGTTAGAGATTTTAAATACATCTTTTACAGGTAATTGCCCCCTGGCATGGGCTCTGTCAAAGTTCACAATGTAAGATAAACAAATAAGTACATTTTAAATACAAATGCAAGCATTTCAGACTATGGCTTCAAAGCAAATCTCAGCTGTAATTCCCATGTATGCTATTGAAATAATTCTTACTGAATATTGAAATTCTGTTTTGTCTTACCTTTTTGTATGACTACTTTTGAGTCTTTTAGCCTGACTGCATTTCAGAAACCAGCAGGGTAATCAAAATCAGTGTGCATGTTCCATATAGTCATCTGCTCTTCGAGATTAATTTTAATAATTTTCAGCTTGCTTTATATGATACCACTGAACATATGGCAGCAGCTTCAGAAAAATAACAGGTTCTTAGGACTATCTGTAGAGATCAGAACACAACAAAATTCTTGTATGCAGATACATATGAACCAGTATAAGTTTCAATTCTGCATTCTTACTACTCAGCTTTAGTGCCCATCTGAGTAAGAATGAAAGCTCATTGTGAAAGATACCCATGGAATTTGAATCGCTCATACCTTCCATACTTTCAGGTTTACTCTGGAAAGACCAGGGAGAGAAAATAGTGAAAGCTGCCTTTATTTATTTATATCTGTAGCAATCCAGACCACAATTCATGAAGGCAACACATCTTTCTAAGGAAAATTATTAATTTGAATACTGCTCCATCTATAACAGTAGGCTTCAACTGTAATTCAATAACAATAAATTATACTTGCTTATCAGCTCTCAGATCATTTTTAGATTTTTTGTTTAGAGAAGCTCATCTTAACATCATCTGAAGAACATCACCTGTAACAGAACTAAGTCCTACTCGTAGATAATTACAGCTTCCACCATTTTCTAGGGCTTATTAGTTTAGAAATAGTCATACCTAGTGACAAGTCATGGGGACAGAAATGAACAATACCATCACAGAATTTCCCTGAACTTTCTTTTGACTCGCACTGTGCCTTGAGCCATGAGACTGTAAAGCTTTCAACAAGAGTGCAGTCCGTAGATGGTAGAAGCTTTGTTAAATAATATAAAAAAACTGCAAACAGACTGAACAGGTTACTATATATTTATCTGTGATGGTTACCTTTTACTATTATGCATCTAAGTACAGGAACTCCATGATACAGAATGAAATTGATTTTTTATATTTCCTCCATTCTTACCAATCTGCTACCATGTAATTCAAAGGAAAAAAAAACAACAAAAAACATGTGTTGTGTTCAGTGCTAAGTAAAGCTCATTGTAGCATCAATATGTGTTGTATTTTATTTTAATTTCCCAAGGTCCATGCCAAGGAGTTGTGCATTCCAAAAGTGTCAGTTCATAGTTATGCTTAATTCAATAAGCTTCTCAGAATTATATCGTGTCACTAATGTTTACACTCTAATTAAAGAATAAATTAGTAAATACAACAAAAAGGTTGCACCAAAAATCTTCAGTTCTCTTCCATTTGACTGAACTTTCACAATGGCCATTTCTTCTCCTTTCTTCACCCCACATATGCCCTTCCCCATCAGTCCCTGTTTATCTTCTACTGGTTGGATTCTGGTCCTACTGAAGGGTCTTGCAAGAAAAAGCAGACCTCAGAAGTACCCTAAACAATTTTGTACAGACAACCAGCTGGTCTACTAGTAATGAAAACACAGCTTAGCAGCTCTAATAGAAGGAAAAAAAAATCAGTTAATAATGCTTTATTTGAGGATCAACAGTCATAGGGAGATTTGTCACTTTGTGTTCGATATTTCATTGTATCATTATAGGAAGATTGAATCTGAAATTTTTGACTTTCTGCAATTATAAACTCAACCTTAAGCATAAAATTCATGTAATTATTTGCATTAAATAATATATTTAAAGAGGGAAAAATCAAAGAAAGACAGAGGGTATATATTTCTCTCCCATTTTGTCATATTTTATATGTCAATTCTCTGAGTTCTAAATGAGCTCTCCTCCTTCAAACAGTGGCTGTGGGCCTGCTGATCCTCCTCGGGATAGTATTGGGATGTGAACCTGGGATATTTAGTATCCCTGATCCAGCAAACAAACTTCAAGGCCTCTCCTACAGAGTAGCTACTAAAGAGGTGTGGGGGGAATGCCTTCATACTGCTTAATCACAGACACATAGAGCTTTCAAGAGAGCAAGAAACTCCCTTCACCATAAACAAAGGGGGATAAGTATCTCCAGTGAGTCAGACCTTCTGCTTAGGCACTGACCTAAGGCACTTAAGTGCTCTAGTAATGTGCCTAAAATTAGGCAGCAAGAACCCCCCCAAGTCTATAGATATCCATAATGGCATGACTCATGTATCTATTTAAGTCTGTGCAGTGTTCAGTACAACTCAGTCCCAGCTGGGACACTGAGGTTCTAGCACGATGTGTATGGATCATAATAAAATGCACAGAATCCCTTTCCCTTAAATGTAACTATGCAAAATATCAGCATTTCCAATTAATTCTGTCTTATATATTTATCTTAGAATATTATCAAATGTCCTTTGGAAGTGCCTACGTCTTTGCTGACTCTAATTGGAGACAAGAAGATCAACTTGGAGTAGATACCCAGCTTTCAGGGGGTTGTAGTCAGGCGAGTCAAACCCTGCCCAGCATGATTAGGATTACAGTTTTGTTACAACAAATGCCAGAAGAACATACTGATTGGCCCTGATTTAAATCAATGTCAAAAGTCACTAACTAAAAATAGCCTTTGTTTCCAAAGCCTGCTGAACAATGATCATATGAATGTTACAATAATAAGGTAGTCAGTTTGAGTAGATAATAGGTATTGCCATTTTCTTGAACAAGTCAGAGTTGTACCATATAACATCCACTTTTCATGTGTGTAAATGATATCAAAACAAGTTTCTCTTAGCTTTCTTTTTGAGAGAGACATATGTGCTGAACATCTAAGGTAAGATGTAGGTCCTGAAGCACCATTTCTTTCCATTCCAGGAAAGCTGCTGACAGTAACTGACAAATAAAGGACCAAAGGAAATTTTTGAAGGATTATTGGAGAAAGAAACCTCCTGACCTCCTTCCTGTATAGTTTGGGTCACAGAGATGTCCTTTTTCAGAGAACATGTAGGCAAAGAACCCAACTCAAATAAAACAGGAAGGGTAAAAAAATAAAATGCTCTTTAAAATTTACTTTTCTCTACTTCCTGGACATTCAGAACACAGAGGGCATGCAGGAATGACCATCCAACATATTTCTTCTGAAAAAAGTAACTAAAAAATACTCACAAAAACCCAACCTATCTGGAAGCTTCAACTTTATGAATCTAGCAGGTAAGCAAGTAAAATGACTGCAATCCACTTGGACTGAATGACAGGAAGGTAATGCACTAAAGGATGCATACTGCACAAAGGTCTGAAGGCTTGCTCTTACTTAGTATGAATTTTGATAGTTGTTCAATGATCCATGTTTAGATACTTGTGGGTTTTTTTGTGTTAAATGATCACTGCAAAACATACACACACGAACATACAAGTAGAATCTGAACAAAATCGAAGGCTGATGCCCCACGAAAGCTTTGAAGGCACTATGTGCCTCTAGTAGATGCTTAAATAGCACTATAGTTAAACTAGATTGACAGTTACATGAAAAATCTAGCAAAAACAGTAAACTGGCATCTTGTTATAATATGATAGAAAACAAATGGGGAACTTTAGTTTCACCTACAGCTACCACCAGGTGTTACTGCTTTGTATATTTCAGTGTGGATACCCTAACAAAGACAGTATCAGCATATGTGTTCTTTTTTCAGTCCTTTGAATATTTCTTTTTGTTGTTGAGAAAGTAACACCCAGACTATAGGAACCTTGGATTTAGAGCTGGCACAGGTGATAAAGCCTTGTCGCATCACTGATGTTTAGTGTATGACCACACTGCAAGCACTGCAATGTGCTGTCAACATAGGAAATCTAGCTTAAAAATCAGCTAATTCAGATGCCACCAACCTAGCTGGAATAACAGGGAGCTCAGTAAGAACTTCCTGAGTGAATATTCACCCACCACTCTGGCAGGCAAAGATCCATGCTGTGTGGAGTTGCTAAACTGCTCTTGGTAGCAATAATAACTAATCCCGTTGTGCCTCTTCTGCTGTGGTCACAGCAGTGATGGTGGTGTAGAGACAGATTTTGCTCGTTGACTGTGGAGTGCTAAAAGAGTCACAGGTTATTTTTGCACAGCAGCCAGTGTGTGTGATTCAATCCACAGAGAGCTGTCACTGAGGAAGAAGGTGCTATTTTAATGTCATCAAGATGGAACAGGACTTTGTACCATTTTCCAGCTCCAGTTGCCAGCACAGATGTTAGAGATGCCAGCCTACATTTCTGCTGTAACTTTTCAAGAAGAATAGCTTTTGTTCTAAAATACAAATATTCTGTGCAGGG
>WEIU01019035.1:44660-52367 GCA_013389925.1 Aegithalos caudatus | reverse complement strand
TACTGTTATCTAATGGTCAAGAACTCAAGTCTTGGGTTTGGGGAAGATATTCACACAATAAACAGAATATATGTCAGAGAAAAGAATTAACAACACTCTTGAATGTATTTACTTAAGTGACTTTACTACGACTAAAATAATGAAAACTTTATATGTAGCCAGTAAATCTTTCACTTGAATAACTTGTTAAATTGTTCAGCATTTGGTTGTTCTTGCTGGCATTGGTGGGTTGTTGTGGTTTTTTCTTTTATTTTGTGGGGAAGAAGCACCGCGATATTTTAATCAAAATGTGAAAAGGAACTGAAAATAATCCACTGTTCCTAAATCTATTTTTATGACATTCTTGCTTGTGTGGATATTTCTTTCTGAAAGAGTTTAAATTGAAGTAACATTTTCAAGTCCACAGGAATGGAACCGACCTAATCATTAAACAAAAGATAGCACAAACTTCTAAGCAAAGCAATGGGAATTAAAGATACAAATAAACACAACAACCATCATTTTCCAGCAGTCTATTTGGTTTAAAGGAAGAAAAATTTGTACAGGGTCAGAGCTAAATGTAATAAAAAATTACAATTAATTGTAGCTGAAATTTATTTGCAGGAAGATAGAGACCATGAGGCAATTACAACAACTGATAATATAAAAGAAAAATGAGTGATAAGAAAAAGATACAGCGAAAAGTTATGAAGATTACGATTATGACACTCCAGTCTGATTTGCTAGAGGATGTACTCACCTTTTGGAGAATGAACGTTCCCAATTATTATTTCCAAGATCAATAGATCTCATGAGTGAGAAGAACAGTGAAAACTAGATGTGGTCAAGGTTATGCAAGCCATAAAATGTAAATAACAAGCAAACAGCATTTGTAAAGCAAGTGTTGCATCTGAAAGAAAGTGATTGAGTTTAGTAGAGGTTCACTTAAATTTATGAAATGATGCTCTTCTATCTTAATCTATTTACAAAATCACAGATCACAAACTGGTTGAGGTTGAATAGGACCTCTTGAGATCATCTGATCCACCTTCCCTGCTCAGACCACATTAACTGGAGCAGGTTGTTCAGGGCTGCACCCATTTGCATTTTGATTATCATCAAGGATGCAGACTTCAAAAATTCTCTGGGCAGCCTGTCCCAGTGTTCAGCTATCCTAACAGTTAAAAACTTTTTTTTTTTTGTGGAATTTCCCAAATTTCAGTTTATGCTTGCCACATCTCATATTGTCATTGAGTACGAATGAGAAAAACCTGCTATAGTCTTTACTTCCCCATCACGTATTAATACACATATTAATACACATATTAATAAGACCCCCCGAGTCTCCTTTCCTTTGGGTTGGACAGTCCAAGCTCTTTCAACCTTTCCTGATATGAAAGATACTTCTCTCCCTTAATTTTCTTTGTGGTCCTTTTCTGGACTATCTCCAGTATGTCTGTGTCTTGTACTTGTGAGTGCAGAGTTGGACCCAGATCTCACTGGGCCTTAGCACAGGGAAAGGGTCATTCCCTTGACCAATGCTTTTCCTTATGCAGCCAGGAACTAGCTGGAGGACAATTGCCTTCTTTGCTGCAAGGGGACAATATGGTCTCATATTCCACCTAATGTCCAACACGACACCATTTTTTTATTAAAAAATCTTTATTTTTTTATAAGATTTCTTTCCAGTCAATCAGCCCTTAGCCTGTACTGGCCATAGAGTCAGATGCAGGACAAGTCACCTGTTTTTTCTGTACTTCATTAAGTTCTTTTCAGCTCATTTCTCCAGCCTGCTGAATGGCAGCACAGGCATGTAGTGTATGAGCCCCGCTTCCCAACTTCACATCATCTGTAACTTGGCTGAGGGTCTACTCCCTCCTAATCTTGGTCAGTAATGAAGGAGTTACCTAGTACTGGTCTCACTATCAACCTCTTGAGTGCCTTGCTATTGATTGACCTCCAACTGGACTTCATGAAGGTGATCACCACCCTTGGGGTTTTTGCAGTTCAATCACTTACAAATACACCTGGTTATCTAATCCGTATTTCATTAGCTTATCAGTGAGGATAGTGTCAAAAGCCTTGCTAAAGTCAAGGTGAACAATATCCACTGCTCTCTCCTATGTGTTCCCTGTGTCAAGAGTTTTTAGGAGTGACAATTTACCCAAAATCCAAGCATGGGACTTGGTGAATGGCAAACGGTTATAGAAGCCTCTGTTTGCAAGTATAACTACAGAGACATAACTTACTCACATGAACTTAGTGCATTCTTTGGAGGGATTTGGGATGTGTCTACATCCAACTGGATGGAACTCACCTAAAATATTTTAATTAGTTTTTTGTTTTTCTTTCTGGGCATGAAAAGACCACTTTTGATGAAGGTAATTACATGAGATGGTTGAATTCTGCTAGGTTATGATGGTATGGTGATTTCCTTGTAAGTAACAGCAACCTCTGTTGCTGTTAATCATTTCAGTCAAGTGGGGCATGCTAAGTTCACAGACTGTTTTTGACAGTGCCAGTGGACATCCATGCATTAGAAACTTCCAGAAGTTTCCAGAATGGAAATAGAAACAGCTGTTTCCATTACTCTATGGCAGTCATCCAAATGTCTAACTGCATCAGATGTAATAGACTTATATGTCACAGGGAACCAAATTCACCAAAACATTTATGAAACATTTTCTTACTAATATTATCATTATTTTTTAGCATGAAGCATGCAGTATTCTCTGTTACACAAAGGAAAGCAGCATGTGGTGCATGTGGATATACAGCTCTACCAAGGAGTACAATTTCCATCTGATCATGGTTGCTCACTGTTTACTGTAATATTCTAGAAACATGGTTCAGGATAACACTTCTGATTATCTCCATTTGCTTGAGATAAGTGTGCTTTGATCACTTGAGCCTTCAGACAAGTCCATTAGTTATCTGTAAATCAGTATATTGATTTTTGGATGGTTTGTTTATAAATGTGTAAAGGAATTACTTACAGGCTGGTCATTCAACTTCATAACCTAAATGAATGTGGCCAGCAGCTACAAGGTATTGTGATTTTTGGTAAAAGAAGTCTTCCAAGAAGTACCCACATGACATTGCTTTGAGAGATAAAAGATTTGAAACATCATATCTGGAAATCAGAAAGCTGTTGGCTTTCAGCAGCCAGCCTGCTTTTTTATTATGATTATACAAACAACTTTTTATTATACAAATAATGATTAATTAATATATATGTCATATTTAAAAATAACATAATGGGATCTGATAGGGGTTTCTTTTATAAAGTCTGGAAAACATCTGCCTTTGCCTTCTATTGCATTCATGATAAAAAAAGAACACCTTTCTTTCAGACAAATGGATCACTTGGGCCCAAATATTCTAAACATCAATAAAGCTAATCAGGTTTAATAATGAAAGGAGTATTAAACTGAAGATTAAGCTGAGAAAACAAACTAAGAAGCAGGTTCTTCTCTTTCCTCAACTGCAAGCTGAAACTGAAGAAGCTTATCATAATCAAGTGATGAGTTGAACTTAGCACTTACAGTGTCTAGCCTTATGAGCAAATAGTGATATTTATTGATGGTATTAATGTTTTTAAATAGGCTTAGACTTTTCTATAATACCACCGACATTTCATTTTATGGAACATGGAATGTAGAGGCTGTAAAGTCATGATTAATATTGCTAACAGTAATAAGTGCAAGTGCAATAGTAATTTTTGTGCATATTTGCTTATATTATGTGAATGCCTTCAGTGTCTGAAGAAACTCTATAGGGATGCAGATTTCCCCAGGTCTGGAAATTGATTGAGTCCTGAAAACATTGCCCAGAGGGACAGGAAAGAGTTCAGATTATTCACTTTAACTGTTGACTGACCAAAGGCTGTGATAGTCACTTAAGAGGTACGTATCCTAGCTGTGCAATTAGCTATATTATTTAATCTTTCCCAGCATGTGCTGCTGTTCAGCGGGGGATTTGAATGTGTTCAGCATTTCATTTCTGCAGAAAAAGATGCTAATCATCCAAAGACTTCTGAAAGAAAATTACAAGATCAGAATAAAACTGAAAAAGTTTTGAGCCAATGAAAGAAATCAGAACAGGAAATCATCTCTACCCATGCCTAGCTTTGTGAAAGACTGCCAATTTTTGACTGGTGCAGCTGAGCAATACAGTAAGAGATCTAAAAGTGTATTGCTTAGATTACCATTTAAGAAGGTCATCCATCCATATGAATAAAGAAAATTTGTGAAATAATAAAGATTATCCTGTAGTAGAATGGTACAAAAAGAAAAATGTAATAGGGTGGTAGAAAGAACTTTTATTACCTAACCTTCAGGCTAACCTCAAGATAGCAAATCATCAACTTATCCATGCCTCAATGATCTCCATTCTGCTTTTTGTTGTTATGTTTCCATTTTATGGTTAAGTAAATCTTAGTACAACAATGAAAAAAATACCAAAAACTACATTCAAGATTATAGATTATAGACCATACTCTTAAATGACTGACTGAAGTGACAGTGCTTCAATTTCAAGACATATNGCTTTTGTTTGGGGGGTCTGTTTGTTTTGTTTTGTTCTGGTTTTGTTTGTTTTCTTTGGGTTTTTTTCTGGCTTTTGTGTTTCAGTTTTTTTTTGTTTTGTTGTTAGGGTGTTTTTGGATTTGGTGGTTATTTTTTTTAGGTCTTAGGGTTTTTTTTAATGCAATTACAATGAGTGTAGGTAGTGGTTGGGAAAAAAGCCAGAAAGAATAGGGAATTTCTTATATCTAAGTGTTAATAATAAGGGGGAAAAAAAGTTTTTTTTCCTTTGCAACTTAATTGAGCATTTTTTTTTTGTCTGTTGAAATGGTTAAAAATTTGAATAATCTAGAATATCAGATATATATGTGCAATATCTTCCTGTAAAACCAGTCCTTTTCTTCTTGAATGTGAGATAATGCAAGCCTGTTTGACATACAGGAACTGCTGTGAAACAGTGGTAACTCACTTCAAAGAATGTACAGAAAATTCTATTTCTTGGATTACTCTTTCTGTGGCTGTTTTTCAAAATGGAATAATAATCAGCGAACATCACTAGAGATACCACACTTTTTGATTTCTTGTCTAGTAGTTCATCTCTGTCAGTAATATCTGTACCCTGTTCTATGCTTTCAACGAGGATTGCAGTTTTTCTCTTTAAAGAAGGAGAAAATAGTTCTCAGTTTTATTCTGATATTTAAAAACTCTCTAGGGCACAGACTACCCTCTGAATGCATAAGCCTGCATCTCTTAATATAGACTCATATAAACATAGAATATTTAAAACTGGAAAATATCTCTTAGACCACGGAGTATAGCTGGTATCCTGGCATTGCCAAGTTCACTCTTAAACCGTGTACCTGAGTACCACATCTACCTGTGTTAAATAGCATCAGGATGGTGACAGCCACTTCCCTGGGCAGCCTATTGCAGTGCTAACAAACTTTTTCATGAAGAAATATTTCCTATTATTCAAACCAAACCTTTCCTGCTGCAGCTTGAGTTCCTCATTTTCTATTCCTAATTACCTGGGAGATGAGACCAGCCCTCACAAGGCTATCACATCCATTTACATACTTGTAGAGAGTGATGTCTCCCTTGTGTCTCCTTTTCTCCAGACTGAACAATCCCATCTCCCTCAGCCTCTCCTCATGTGACTCACACTCTAGACACTTCACCTGCTCCCTTGCCCTTCTCTGGACATGCTCCAGCACCTCAATGTTTTTCCTGTAGTGGGGGCCCAAAACTGAACACAGAATTTGAGGTGCAGCCTCACCAGTGCTGAGTACAGGGGGACAATCCCTGCCCTGTTCCTGCTGGCCACACTATTGCTGGTACAGGCCAAGATGCCTTTGGTCTTCTTGGCCACCTGGGCACCCCCTGGCTCATGTTCAGCTGCTGTGGACCAGCACCCCCAGGCCTTTTTCCACTGGGCAGTTTTCCAGCCACTCTGTCACCAACTTGCAACAATGCAGTGGGCTGTTGTGACCCAAGCACGGGCCCCAGCACTTGAGCATGTTGAATCTTGTACTGTTGACCTTGTCACGTTAATCCAGCCCATCCAGATCCCTCTGCAGAGCTTTCCTGCTCTCCAGCAGATAAACACTCCCACCCAACTGGGTGTCATCTGCAAGCCGATACAGGGTGCACTCAATCCCCTCATCCAGATCAATGGAAAAGATAACAAAAGAAATATTAGTACTATTGGTACTAAGGGGACTTGAAGAAAATGTGTCCAAAGTGTTTCCAATCCTGAAAGATTAGAGGCAGCCAGATATTTGTCATTGTTTCTGTGTACAGAGGATAAAGCTAACGTATATAATAAATAAAGTGACATATGTCAACCTGGTTTCTTAGTCCCTGTTTCATATTAGTGGATGGTTATCAAAAAGATTTTTGGGTGGATAGTGATCTGATCCCCTGCTTTTTAATCATAGAATTTTAAGTGTTTAGTTGTTTTGATAAGAAAGAAAGCATTCTGTATGGTAAGAATCTCATAACAGTTATTCAAGGACAAAATAATTACTAAAAAGAGAGAAATATTCTCTCCATGGAGTCACTGTGTCTCTGTTTGATCTACTGAGGAATTAGAGATTTCATAGACTGAGTGGCCACAGTTTGTCTTTTGTTTTTTTTTCAGTGATAGAACTTCTTCTTAAAAGTGCTATTCATTTAGACAGCTGCAAGAATAAAAATGGTGTTTGGATAAATCCATATATTATATTTATCAATTGATACATGGATACATACTTTAAAAACTTGACTTTAGGCCATGAATAAGGGTATCTTTGTAATATTCCTCTGAGGGAAAGAAATACAATTAGATCTGTTTTACAAAGATGAAAGAAAGGACTAAACTTAGAAAGGTACCTGAGGACTATTCACAAAAGGTAGCTGTAGTCAGACATTTCCAGAGTATGATTTACAGTACTTGAAGATGGGCTTTGAATCAACCCCTGGAGTTTCTTTCTTTTTGTCTCTCTTTGTGGAGTCATCCTGGGATGATTAGTTCCCCTAGGCTAAAGTTTGCATTTGACAATAAGCAGTGCAAGCCTGAGTGCTTCAGACATGTCTTTTCAATTGCCTGTTCCCTGTGCTGGCATCCAAAGCCTTAGTCTACATTTTGAGTCTCTGTGCAATGAGAGAATTTTGGGGGAAGGAATAACCAAAACCAGGACTCTGCTTGGGGAGTCCAGTGGGTAAGGACGTGCTTTGAACACTCGTTCCAGGACATGATTGTTGTATTCATCCCCGGCAGGAGGTCTGAGTCCTTTCTGGAACTGCAAAACAACAAAGGGCTTCTTAGCCTGGTACCACCAATGTGCTTATTTCTGCCCCCCTTTCTCCCTAACTCCACTTCTTGCACAACTTCTCATGGTGCCCACCCATCTTCCTCTGCCCATACAACAGCTGCAGACTAATCAGTGTACTGATAATTCACTTTAATCAAGAACACATCCAGGAGACTGGAAAGATGAACCAAAGAGTATTGAGATCTCTCAACAACTGTAGCAAGTAGAGAAAGGTCATTTCCTAGAACACTTTGTAGCATTTAGTGTACAGGCAGCACCTAAAATGGTTTGTTGAACTCTCCGTAAATGTCTTTAAGATGGTGGAAAATGTTTGTGGCAGAGACTAGAATTATCCACCTGTCTCCTGATTCTTAATCAACTTTCTCAATCACCAGATGATGAAATCAAGAGGA
>WEIU01019035.1:39660-42160 GCA_013389925.1 Aegithalos caudatus | reverse complement strand
GTGGGCACTGAACATTTGTCTAGTTATTTTCCAGTCTTACTGTAAGTATTTTGAACTTTACTGGGAGGAGAAAATTGAGAAAAGAGAGAAATATATTCAGAAAACTCAGAAAAGAACCATATGCCTTGTGACATCAGCATAAGTGTTTTGGACATAAAATCACAATGGTTTTTTTTTCAGTTATTGCTAAGGATTTAGACTTTAATAATTTACCTTTTCTCATCACAGGCATGAAGTGCTGTGAAAACCCAAGACAAAAAAATAAGCATCAAAAAAAAAGGATATTATTATGTCAAAAAGTACCATAGCTTTCAATTCAAAACAAGCACATAAAATTTCATTTTATTAAGATTTCTGAGCAACAAAATGAGGGTTGCAATTTAAGAACATATGAAAACAGGCAGATATATAGAAAGAAAAATCTTGTCCGTTCATTGAAGTTTGTGGTGTATGAACACAGCCATCACTAAAAAGACTTGAAGATCTCAGCTAAAAGTCAATATTTACCCAAAAGTTGCTAAAGCACCTTCACTTAGGGCACAGAAAATGAAAAAAACAAATGATCACACTGACTATTTCAGATGAAGCAGATAAGCAGCTGCAGGTGTGAGAAACCAAAAGATAGTGGAAATTAAGTCTAAATTTCATAAATATAGTTTCCCATTAAACTTAAAGTAATAAAAGAAGCCAAGATTTGTCTATCTGCATGTCAGTACTGCATGCAGTACCAGGTCAAGGGTCCTGCTGTTATCTCTTCTACATGGTTATTAGTGAGATTTGTCCATTCCATGGTACACCTTTTGATGGAGACACCAGATAAGATCATTACTAAGCCCAAAAACAGAGAACTTTGTGCTAGACAATTTCCACAGTGCCCCTAAATTATCTGCTTGTGTGTGGACATGACTGCTTGTAGCCCACTGCTTTAGGAGTAAGGAAGCACGGTTAGGAAGTGGGCAAGGCAATTCATTCTGAAAAATGTCTGAGTTAGCAGCTTGACTGGCCAGGACTTCTCCCATGTTGACTCTTATCTACTAGGCTTAGCAGAGATGGCAGGGAGTTGTAATAATTTAGCCAAGCAATGATGGTAAAATGATACAGTATTTTTCTTTCCTCTAGAGAATTAAATAATTTCCTGCCTCCAGTTATGCAGCATTATTTTGAGATTTGTTAACTTTTATACACAACCCATTTTAAAGCCAACTAAGTTATTTACTCTCCTTGACAAAGAATTGGTAAACGTTTGTGCAATGGTTCTAGTGCCCATTATTTTGGCATATGTTTTGTAGTATTATGTTTCTACTAGATGTTTCTTGCTGTTTGTAAACAGGTCAAGATTATAATTTCATTTGTCCTTTTTGAATACAATAGTTCCTGTTTCACCTGCTCTTATGCTGGTTGCCTATGCGAAGTGAAGATGGAGCAAAAGAAGAAAATTAAATATGATACCCTTAAATATTTCAGCAAATGAAATACAGGAAACAGACAAGTTGAGAATGGGAGGTGTTTTCTTCAGGCTTGTTTAATTATAGAAATGCAGTGATGAACACCGCAGTTCAATAACCCCAGTGTGGTGTTTACAGGGTTTACAGAGTTTTATACCTTCAGCTACAGCAAAAGCCAAATTTTGGTGACATAAGCAAAACTAAGCTAGAATTTTAGTAGCATGTGAAGTTATAACACCTGAATAATACCCACCTCTGTTGTTTGTTTTCTCTCAAAGACCAACAAAAACACAGGTTCTGGTCATCCAGGCTGTCCATGGGAAATTGCCACTCTAGTACATCAATATAAATTTAGGGGAGAGCAGCGGAGTTGTCAACTCCTAATTGTTCCATTCATGAAAGACTGTAAGACTCTTCCATTAGCATAGCTGCTCTTGAGCCACTGCACAACTTTATGTATTTCCACTGGGAATTGGTCCTTTATGTTATCAAAAGCAGGAGGCATTTCCTCAATTGGTATGAAGGCTGAGGCTTGTAGGTAATGGAGCTTCAAATTGAATTCTGGATTAAATCCATGCTGAGTTGCCAATCCAGTACTTTGTGTTCTTTGCCAATAGCTTTGGCTCAAGTGAAAGAAACAGGCTTTGTTCTAAACTGGTGCAAATTCCTTGGTTGCTGTGATTGTAGCTTGTTCAAAGTGAGTGATCACATATGTGAGTCTTAAGTAGAGCTGTGCAAAACTTGGCAGCTTGAGTGCACAAGGGGTTTGGTGAACCTTCATTTGGCTTCGATGTTTATGGGTTTGAATTAGTGTTAGGAAAATTAAAGGATGAGGTAGGAGATGCACTAAAAGAAAGCATCTCAAAAAGTAAAATGAGTCGCTGAGAGATATAAAAAGTAGATGCAATTAAAAGTGAGGGACTGTAAAAATAGTTTGCTACAATTTAGATACACTTTTATTATTTAAATACATTTGTTTTATTTAGACGTTATATACAGTATGCAAAGGTACAACCTTAAAGAGAGGTTTGCTTTACTTCGTTTTGTGTTGGCTT
>WEIU01019031.1:4542-18951 GCA_013389925.1 Aegithalos caudatus | reverse complement strand
CAAAATTACTGGCAGGAAGGAAAAATTACCTCCTAAGAGCTGGGTCTTATTGCATCTTTACCCTGTTTTCACCAATTAGCCTCCCATTTGTTCAGATGATCTAAGAACACGTATTCTGTTGGATTTAGGTCTGTGCATAGTCTCTCAACCAATAAGGTTAATGTTCAGACAAGGTTTCTTGATGAAGGCTTCTTTTACTATGTGATAACTAACATATTTTTACTAATGTATTTATATTAGTGCATTCAATATTTACATATTAATACCACGTGAAAACAGAGATATTTTATTCTGGTTTTCCACCTTGTATTTCACATTTGACACAGGCATATCATCCAACAATATCCACTGTGAAATTTTTCCTGATGTGGTCTTCACATACTCCTGCCCTCTCTTTCTCTCATAGTATTAATTTTTGTACCTGTTCTGGAAGCACAGATAGACAGGAAATTCTTCCAAATCCTGGTATGGCAGCACTGAGCTTAATTTTGGCAGTGACCAGGGAACATGAGTTGTAACAAATTCTGACAAGACAGAGTTATGTTAAAGAGCCTTTTGAAACATGGTACTGAACTCCTAAAATAGAGTAGATCCAGTGCATTAGTTTCTGAAAGAACACTTTCAGCAAATTAGTCACAAATTTCTTAGCCCATACAGAGGTTTCCAGGTTAGCATCCTCACACATGGGAGGGAAGGTTCAGAAACCTAATATTTAAAGTACTGAATTAAAAGTTTCACTTTCACATCAAAGAAGCTTGGCACCAGCAGCTTACAGAAAATTCAGTGTGAAAGAAATAGTCCTAAGTATCAGCATTTTGTCTTCATCCAGCTTGAAATAAAACAAAGTGCCTATAGGCTAGTCCTTAATAATCTTTCAGATCCCAGCTACTGTTAAGAGTCTGCAGTTTATAACACATTAAATATCTTATTTTGTAATATAAATAAAATAGAGATATAATATAGAATAGTTTATATATTTATATCTACTACCATGTACTATCAGAAAATTATAGATATTGTTAATTTCACTATATAATTTATAACATATANTATGATATGATATGATATGATATTTATTGTATTGTACAGAGTCTGTGGTGAAATGCATTTATCTCCTCAGCCACTTTTGGAGAATGTTGAGTTCAAATTTCTAAAATGAAAAGCATGTTGAAATCATCATCCCTTCACGTCCACCTGCTCTAGGTATTTCTTTTTCATTTGTCCTTTAGTAGTTTGTTAAAGATAGAAAATACACCTCACTTATGTTTGAAGGAAGCCCTATCAGTAACAGCGATCTTAACCAGAGGCAAACTATCATCTGCCACCTACTATGGTTTTCAGTTCCCAGAGAAAAAGCTTTTAAAGTGTGACGTGCTCCATCATGTACTGTTGAGCTAAGGCAGAAGAATAAGAACCTGCCATCTTCCAGTCCAGTCTGTTTTCCAGGCTTTCCAGATGTCAGTTTACTATTTGCTGCTCCTGCTTGCTTAACTGAAATTCAATTCAATAGCTTTCATAGGCTTATGCAGTTCCCAGCATTACATGGAAGGTTGAGGAATAATACACAAATGGAAATTTAGAGGATAAACTCCAGAGAACAATAATGGTAGAATGCAGGGGTGCTACTTCTATTAACCTCAAACTTGCCAAAAACTTTAGCCATATAAAGCAATAAATGAGATATTCTTGGTAGACAGTGTCATTCATTGGATGACAAAGATCAAAGACTCAGAAGTCAGTCTATTTTTGAGCCATCAAAACAATGACAACTGCAACAGCAATATTTTAATGGGGCCTAAAGCTTGATTTACTTTATCATTTTTATATCTGAAATGGGATTGCTTGTACAGTCACATGCAATACTGCCACAAGTGTAAATATTTCACAGCCAAAAGCAACCTCTTTGTTTTCTAAACCTGATTGCATTAAAGTGAGTGCTCCTTTGTGAGAAATTACTGGCTGATTTCCTGCCACTTAGTTCAATTCTAAACGAGGCAATTATTTTTCCTGAAGAAGAAAGAAGTTTATTTATGTTCTTTAGAGCCATGATATTCTCCCTAGTGGCATATTAAGTGACAGCCTGAAAGATTTTAGCAGAGTCATTTTAAGATTTTATTCTTTGTGTTTTTGTGAAAAAGGTGGTCTTGAAACAGATCTCTGAATACATCTTTGAGTCTTTGAAAGTATGATATCTCTGAGGGGGCATGAAAAAGAATTCAGAGTATTTAATATGAACAAGAGCCTGGAAAAATCTTACATAACACAAGCACAAAACGCAAATTGACTAAAGGATGAAATGGAACTAGTTAGATGCAAGTCAAAGCACTTGGATAACTCACAGCTAATCAAATACAAATACAAATAAGTGCTGAAGTTTTAAACAAGATTAGGTTGATTGGAATGGGATCATTCCGTATCATTCAGGAGTAGCAATTTTATGCAATGCAAGCAAACATCAGTCATTTTCATATTTTTTTCGGTTTTTTTAAAGTTTACTCGTGTGTGGGTTCAAATTTTTCTTTCTTCTTATTATTGCTGCATTAAAGACATTAAATATTTCAAACTGGAAAACACTGGTTACACTAAAATAATTTTAAATATAGTTTTCAATGTAGAAATGAAGACTGTTTATTAGATATCAGGGTGGAAGCAGCCAATGGAAAGGCAATGCAGAACCATATTCAGTCATTATTGCTTTGTAATTAGATTAGGTTTCCCCATCTTTCTTGCTAAATCCTCTACTTGACATCACTCTTTAGTGGAAAATGAGCAAGAACAATTTGGTCTATGGAAGTTAACCTGTCTTTCAGACACCTCTTCAGTCTCCTGGCTTTGACTATTCTGCTTACAGAAGGAGCTCTTAGCACACACTCTCTAGGATCTAGAAAGGTTCATTCCAAGTCTTTAAGTTTTCTGCACATTACAGAAAATTTCAATTTGAATAGAGGGTTAGCCTTCACAGTTTTTGGAAACAAATCTATTTCTTACTGTCTTTGCCTAATCCCACACACAGTAAAAGCCAGTGAGTTGCCTTGGTCAATGCACATGTGGATGATGCAATTAGTAGAACTTAATAAACTAAAATGTAACCCAGACGAAACAAGGTTTTGTTTCCAAAAGTGTATATGCTCCCATTTGTAAATATTTGTAACTCTGGTTGATAAAATAAAGCTGTCAGAAAATATGTGTCAAAAATACCACTGGGAGATGAGAATTATTCCTAGATTACACAGTCATTTGGGAAGATGACTCAGCAGGCCCTTCCAGACCTGGGTTATGTTCTTTTTCTGTTATTTTCACAATTTATGCTACTGTTAGACTCCTGTTTGGACATGCGTCTGGGGTATTTTCCTCCACCTAAACTAAGATGACAGGGGCTGTTGGCTTGTGAGTTTAAATGGAGCACATTCTTGGATTTAGCTCCTCAGGGGTAATCCTAGATGCTGTGTGCTCTATGCGGCCTTTCAGATGAGGATAACGTGACACTTGTTCTTAGGAATGTGTATCATCCCTCATTAGTGTAGATCAAAAATATATATCTCAGTTAAAAGTGAAAAAGTTCTCTTCTCCAAAGAGGTGCCTTTTGGGTAGCTGTTATTAACAGCCTCAGCTGCCACCAGAACAGATATTACAGAAATGCATAGAACTATGCATTTTGAAGCATAGCAATACGAGTAAAAGATACAGTCAGGCCTCCAAGCCCTATTTATAAAGCCAAGAGAAAGACTGAGCCTGGTCCTTTGGCCTGACTGACTGGTCATGAGGGAGAAATGTCGGTAGTGAGCAAAAGACATTGGAGTTTCCCAGGATGCCTAAACATCGCAAACACCAATATTAATGTATTTGTCAAACCCTTGCCATTGTGGAAATGTCAAATAAGATGACAAATATATATTTGATAATGACTTTGTCACCTCTTCTTCTAGTTTACCAACCTATTAAAAATTGCCACTCATTCCAAGGGTACCTCAATGAGCTTGTACATTTTATGTTCTGAATAGCTGATAAATATCTTGGGCATGAGAAGTGTTTGATCATTATGAATTCACATGCCATTAATTGTAATATACCGATGAAAGGAATTCATCTTATGTTCATGAAGCTGTCATGTGTACTGCCAGGGGTGTTGTGCTCTAATTTAGTGCTAGTCAATGGGCATAATAAAGGTGTTACTCATCAAACTTCGAGCATGTTGTATTTTTGTATCCTGTACTGCAACCAAAGCACAAGGTAGATGTAAATAGCCTCACACTGACATTGATATGATATAATTTCTTGATATCTCCAATGTCCACGCATCATGAAGATAAACTGGTAGATCAGCTGGAATAAGTAATTAAATGGTATTTTGTTTTTAACAGAAACTGAGTTTGGCTTACACTTTCACCTAAGCTGAATCCATCTGCTTGTTTTTATAGAATTAAAGTGGCTATAAGATGAATTTGTTTCATATCTTTAGTTTCTCCAAGCTTCTAATATCTTCAAATTCTGTTGTACTCCTAAGATATTCTGCCATCTTTCCAAATTGCAGTACACACAAAGACTCTTGAACTCTTCTTAAAAATAAATACATAATCTTAAAATAGCTAAGCAAGAAAGATAATAATAAATAAAGTATATTGCACGATTCTCAAAATCCCATCTTTCAGGCTCACCACAAAACATGAGATTTGTGGCATGCCCATAATGCACTAAATTCAAACTGTTTAAAATTCAGGGGAAGAAAAAAAAATTAATTTCAGGAGTCAGGAAGTCCCTGAAGTGTGCTGCCTCTGTTCTAAACCTCTGGTTCTGCTATATCATGTTGTGACTGATCATGAACAAAAGGGATTTTCAAGGGCTGACATTCTATACGTGACTTGTAAAGTGAAGACATGATGGAACTCAAGAAATTAAGATTAATTAAGAAACTGACTAAATTCATGGGTAATACACAGTCATCAGCTCCAAAGAGATTATCAGATAAATTTCAGCATGGCTTATGCCTATTATAGGTATTTAGATTCTGTGTAAACCTAATGGATGTACTATTAGTATTATCTATGAAAACTAAATCATGTGTTGTCATGAACTGTAAATCTTGAGCAGAAACCAGCTATAGATCACTAGACTGAAATGTAAAAACACTTCATTAAAAAATTTTGGACATTTCTGGCATAGGAAAACAAAATATCCTGCATAGATTAGTTTTATTTGTTAATGCTGATGGAATAAACCTCTGAGGGAAATACATTATCACATTTAAGCTATTGTACAACATTAAATATTTAAATGCAGATTTATATACATGGATACAGAGAGTATCCCCTGAGTAGTTCATAGGCAACAGTCCCTCGCTTAGTCCAAAACAAAATAAATTAGAAAATTAATACAAAATTTTGGAAATTAATTCTTGAGAGGCCTCAGCTCAAAAAGAAACAAACCCAAAATGTACAGTATTTTAGTACAAGTTCTACAAGTGTTTTAAAAATTTGATCAAAACCTGCCTCATTGTATTGGTTAGAGTAAGGGCTCAGATGAAGTCATAAATTGTGTAAATCCAACCAAAACTGGGAAGAATTTAAGTTTCTACATCCATGGGAGCAATCAAAGCAGTCAAAAAAGCTTTTTCTTTTCTAGCACTGTCCAACTGCTAAAGTACCTGTCAAAACTCATTGGCTACCTCCTTTGATGTACAACATCAAAGTTTCTATTAGGAACCAGGGTACAAGCTGCCTGCTCTGGATTAGGCACCAGCCACTGGTGATACCTGCTTCCCCAGGAACCCTTTTCCAGGTATACCCATGGCTAACTCAGACTAAGAACAGTGAAATGGCAAAATGCAGAGGAGGCAAAAAGGTAACTGAGAATAATGATCTGGGCTCTACTTCTGGTAGATCTTGCCAGAGCTATGAGCTGAAGAGCTGGATTTTGTTTCCATGTTAGCCCGCAGCTGAAGTTAGAAGGAAATAACTTCCAAATCTGTTCACAGATTACTGCCTGAACAACTAAACTGCTGGCTAACACCCACAGTGAGCGCTCTTGAAATTGTGCTACTATGCAGCTAAAAATGCAACTATCTTTGAGCCAAATTCAAGCAACCAAATAGCAGTAGAACTCCGTAATCCAAGAGTTATTATGTTTTGCTCTGTGAGATTGAGACCTTGTTGCTGTCATTGTTTGGCCATGTGGAAAACAGTAACTCAAAATTAAATACAAAGCAACCCTCCTAATTTCTCCCATTTACCTTTATTTTTTAGTTGTGGTTTGTTGTGGGGGGTAGGGGGATGGTTGGGTTGTTTTTTAAAATAATAAGCTAAGGAACAGATTTATGTGGAATTGCTGAGAGTAGAATCCTTTATACATAGGAAGTTCTGAACACTCTCCAAATATTAATAATGTTTTATCACATCAGACACAGACCCCTTTCTGAAAGCATTTCTTTTCCTCCTGAGATAGCACAGATAGTTTCTAATAGTGCAGTCTGAATGCAAAACAAAAAGCTAGTGCCCTCTGACCAATGGAGATGGGAAAAAGGCCATCCTAATTAATGGTGTTACTCATTTGCCTAAAAGCAACTGGGAATTTAATTAGTTCTGTAACTTGTTAGTTTTGATAGATATCTGCCCTCTGCCACAGAGCAGCTGTTATCTCACCTCCAGCTGCTTCTTGCAGATCGGCATCTCCCAAGCTTTTCAGAGCCAGTCTCTCTGCTGCCTGCCCTGTGTTGCACCTCTGGCCAAGCGCTGCTTCCATAGCACATCTCACCGGCGCTGGATGCTGCTCCCTCCATCCCTGTAGCCTCCTTGCTTGCTGCAGATGTGTGCTGGTGCTTTGGTCTCACCCAAAATGGTTCTTCCTCCCTCCTTTTCCCCTGATATTCAATGCCATGATGTTAACACAGAGAACTGTGCCAACAAGTCCAGCAGAACCTAAAATTGGGGTCAATCCAGTTTTTCACTCATCTCTGATGCAACCTCTCCTCATGGGTCAACAGCCCTAAATGTGCTGGACACAGTAAATCTAAAGAGTTCACTGTTATCAGCTCAGGCAAAGTGATTTTTCTTGTGAAAAAAAAAAATGGGGGGAAAATGTATATTTAAAGATATATATTTAAAATAAGTTAATATGAGAAAAAAAATTTCTGCTCAATCTGAAACAGAAAAAGTGTTTTATCTCACTGGCAGGAAATAAAATAATGCTTCAATTAATTACTTAATTCAGTCCAAGGCAAAGTTTTGACTTTTTTGCCTGTGTAATCTTTTAAAATGTATTTGGCTAAATTCAAAGCAAACTATATTTAAATGGCTATTTTCAACATTTTTTGATCTTTCTCTTTTGGACCTATCAAATCTTCTAATTTTTTTATTGTTTTGGTACTCTTTAAAGCACAGAAAATAAATCATTCACCATAACAGTTTTGCCCAAGTCTGTCATCAACTATTTTACCTCCTTCTTTTTCCCTTAGTGGACTTATAAAATAGATGGTCTTGCAATAGAAACCTTGTTTTTTCTAAGTGAACGCTCTACTAAACTGAACCATTGCTTTAAGTTTGCATTAACAATGCCTTTCTCCATAAGAAACGGGCGGAAATATAACAAAAGGGTTGTAATAATATTTATATTTCTGTTAAATTTATAAATGTCCAAGATATTTAATCCACTACTAAACAACTCTATGCTTTCTGATCTAGCACTGTATATTGTAACTGTTGAATTATTATGCTATTTGCTATTATGAATAGCATTAAATTTGGGGTTAACTTGGCTACATGCTCATATTTTCATACAACGCTCTTGGGCATAGCAAAACTTGCTTAAGAATGAAAGAGAATCTTCTCTTAGGACTATTTCTAATATGAAAAGACTTTTCTTTCTTGGATTTTTAATGATTCTAAACTTGCCCTTGTCATCCACAGAAAAGAGAAAAAAGCATTTTTAGATGTTTTACTGGGTGGACTCCTCTGTGACTGTGCTCACAAAGTCATTTTTCACAGATTATACCAGACCACATACTAATAACATATGCATACTCACTACCAGCTTGTCTGGAACAAATGATAATTTTGACACTCTCTAATGCATCACTTTCACTGTGTTTAAGGATTTATTATCTTGGATATGAGCACGGGCACTGTAGGGTGATCACATTTTAGAGATTTTCAGTAATTTTCTGAAATATCTTACTTAATCAGCATTTCTGTTCTTTAGCAGTTAAGGTGATTTTCAAAGATAAATAAACAAAAAGCCAACCAGTCAAAAGCCAAATCTGGCCTTTTTGGTTCACATTTTTGCTGAATGTCTTTTTAGGGAATTTCTTTGTAAGCTTGAGTGCATTTCCACATCTCATCTTCAAAAAAGTAGAAATTTATGAAAATCCAAAAGTAGACAACCTTGCCATCTGTGACCAAAAATAAAATTTTGGGGAGTAATGAAATACTGACTCAAGTGGCAAAAGTGCTGCTATTCATTCATTTAAACATGCCACATTTAGCCTCAGCATATTTTTATGGTTCTTCAACTAAACTAATTGCTTCTCAATTTCTTCTAAATCTTAGTAAGTTTCACAGTAGTAAAATTTTACAGGTCTTTTAAAATGCATCAGAAGAAAAAAAAAAAAATCTTATTTTCCCTGTATTTTTGGTGCTTTATTTAAAATGCACAATTTACGAGGTGATGTTTCAGGCTGGATCAAACCTCTCTGAAACAGGTAGGTTGGCATATTTTCACACAGTACAAAGTTCCTCAGTGCTTTTGGACAGATGTCTCTGTACAGGTGCTGTTTATGCAGGAGCACTCAGAGCGCAGTCAGAGGGGTCAGAATTGCAGGGCTGTGTCACAGAGCAGAGGTACTGCTCCTCTCCAGCTCCAGAAATGTACCCATGAATAACTTTTTGAGTATCTCACTCCCCTCAATAGTTAACTGTTTGTAGTTACTGAGGCCAGAAGTATGCCAAGATGATCTACTAAAAAAGACCAGGAAAACTCAGTACAGTCTGACCAAGAATTTACATATGACTCATAGGGAAATAATCTAGAGGGAGGACTCTCAGCTTAAGTGATCATTGAAGATATTTATATGAAGAAAGAAACTGTCTTTTTTTTTTTTTTTTTTTTTTTTTTGTCTGATTACCTTGAAGCTCAAGAACATAAAAATATTTTTTTCACTCATAAATCCATAGAATTCTATTAGAGGTATCAGAATGATTCTTTTTCTTCTTCCCTCCCTCTGCCCCCAAATTTATAAACACTGAAATAACCTTCAGACCCCAAATTGTAACTTTTTACCAGCCTGGAATGGACTAACACTATTTTTTCTTATAGCTTTCAAAATCAGGTTTCACCAAGTGAAGAGTTCTGGACATTGAAAATACAGGTCTTAGTCTAAAATTTGTTCTAAAATTTAGTCAAAAATGTCAAACATAATAAAAAATTGGAAATCAGTCATCAAGCCTCACAGACTGCAAAAGCCTCTGAGCAGGCTAAATGTTATTCACTGGAATAGTTCCACAGCAGTCAAGTTTGCAAGTGTGAGAATCTTGTAAATGGATGCTATGGCACAAGAGGTAAAAAAACCTCCTATGAGATCTGACATAAGACTGTGAAACAAAGTATGATGCGCTTGCATACATGTGTAACGCTTTCAAACTTAAAAGCCTAAAATGCAGTAGTTTTAAAACTTTCCAGAGTTATTTCAGATCTTTCAGATTTGTTTCCCTGCTCTCAGTTCTCTCTCTCTCTGTTTTGGTACTTGGTCCTGATCTCAAATGTAAGCAGCAATAAAAGGAAGGTAACTTTCTGGTTATACAGAGAATGAGAAAAATTAGGGTGGCATTTTTACTTGTTCCATTTAATGAGAAACCCTTGGGACAACTTTGACACAGTCCACAAGTCAATGCAAAATAACAGCAAGGTGTTGGCAAGTTCTATAGACTTGAAAATTGAGTTCTATAAACTCTGTAAATGGAAAATTGAAGTACTCCCATATTTAAATTCATTTTGGCCTTTCATGGCTACCTCCACTGCGTTAAACCAGCTCACAAACTTTATGTATCAAAATTTTATATTTTTTCTTCTGGACATAAAATATAACAAATACAAAGCTCTGATACTTTTATAATTTGTAAAATAGAGATATTTATGGAAATTTTGAAGTAAAATTCTTTCCACGTATCTCATGTAAATATGTGTTATTAAAAAGTAGCCACATCACTACCAATCAGATAACAAAGTGAATATTCTGCTTAAAATAAAAGCTAAACCTTTCAAAAACTGAAATATGAAAACAGAATTAAACACAAAGGAGATAAAAACTTGGTCCCAAAACAGTAGAGATTTTTCAGAATGAGTTTCTATGTGCATGTGTATGCATATATATGTTTGGAATTTTTTATCATGCATCCTATACTTCTAATTAAAGAAGCATTAGCAAACCCACAGAAATTATTATTCTGAGTAAACATTAACATGGTTAATGTTTAATATCCTTTCACTTCTCTTTCTCTCTCATTGCTGTTTCATGTGTATGTCCATAAACTCACCTGCAATATTTGACACTAGTGACTTCAAATTATTTTATAAGAATAACTTTGTATTATTTTATAAGAACAAATACACATCTCAAAAAATCATTAGATATATCTATTCTGAGAATTCAAAAGTTAGGACAGAGGTAGAGAGAACAAAGGGTATCTTTCATACTTTGATGTCAATGCATTTTTTATATGAATATATTGAGATTTGTGAGTAATCTTGAGGCTTTCCACGTTGGCGAAGTTTCATTCACTGAAAAGTGGAATGCTTTTCAATTTCAAATGCAAAGTCTCATCTCACTTCCAATTTAACATACTATTTATCTAAGCATATAGAAAGATTGTTGTCGCATGTGTGGTAATGTTGGGGTACATTTTTCAGGTGAACATCATGACAATGTAGTTCTCTTCCACTAACAGCAGCAGATTTCATTCTTCAAATGAATGAATAACTCAATACTCAATAACTCAAATAACTTCCTTTTGTGTATATAGATTATTTCCAGGTGTGAGAAAACCACATGATCTATAACAGCCTGGTTTAGCATAGTGCTTTATATGAATGAAGACCCTTCCCATCCAGCTGAAAAAACATGACATTCATTTAACTGTGTATGATGACACTTAATGTGTACTAATGTTGAAATCATAATGAGAAATGAAACCTCTTACGTGATACAGTGGCAGTTTTGAAAGTGAAGAAATAAAATTAGTACTGTAAGCAGTGAAAAATAATCACCTTAAAGAAACAACAGAGAACATGGTTGCCCTAACTACGCAAAATTTTCAGTGTAATGACAGCAATTGCACTGTGGGTTTCCCTCGTTTTCATTTGGAACACTAGGACATTGTGATTTTTAAAAATTTTCATTCTTTGTTTACACACAGTTTCTATAAGAGTACAAATACTTTTCTTCTAGACAACATCTACCTGCAAAGTGATACAAATAATGATCAGCAATATTGTTCAAAATCACCATTCTGAGAAGCTAGAGGAATTTGGAAGCACTATTTTTTCGTCTACATAAGTGTGTTAGACTCAAATAAATTAGACAGAGACAATTAGGTAACAGAAAGGGCAGAAAAGCCCTTAGGAAATGAGCAATAAATTAATGTCTAAAATTTTTAATACTTAGCTTATATTAAAGCTGTAAGAACATGTGAGAAGAACTCTCACTTTTTTCTATATTTTCTCTGCTCTTAAATGCTAGCATAGACTACTCCATGTACGACTATAAATACACATGGCATGCCCATTTTTAAAGTTATATTGGGACAAGAATCTTCCTTTTAATAAATATGATGGATCAAAAAGTGTATGTCTCCAGAATTACCTATTTTCTAACTGATTATGTAATGTTTCCTGTTGGATACATATGTACTGACTTTTTGTTTCACATTTAACGTTGCAAATGCAATGAAAGGTGAACACTGACATTGATCTCACCAAGTATCACCTTACAATTCTGCATCAGTTTTAAATTTTTGTTTGTGACAGTCACATCTGAGCTTTAGAAAGACATATGGATTTGACAGGATCGTTTTGACTGTAAGACATAAGCCAGTTCTGTTTATGGAAATTTAAAAAACACCTTACCCACTGCAGTCTAAGTTCTATTTTATTTAACATGTCAAAGGGCTAAAAGAAGAATGTCAAGCCTGACAGTGAAATGTGTGCTTTTCCTAACACAAAGAATGTCTTTCCTCCAAAGATAGAAAGTAATTCATAATCAAACTGCAGGAAACTGGCTAATGTGCTAAACTGGGCTTTCATGGAGTTTTAATTTCCAAAGAAACTAAATGGAGAAAAGAAAACCTTTCACTGAAATAACATGTGCAGGAAATAATGTATTTGTTAATTCCTTTATATGTCAGGTATTCTGGTACTTGTTATTAAGGACACTACTGAGAGTTATAAAACACTTCTGAAAAGTTTGGATTTAGACATGGCATTTATATTCGAGATACATGAGATAGGTATTGAATTTAATGAAATGTTTGACAATCAGCATTCATCAGTATCTGACAGTAAAATTTGTACTATATGAGATTTTAATGTAGCCTTAGTTCATACAGAATGAATACTGACTGCACTGTAATAGTTACCTAGGAAAAGAAAATCATAACAGAATAGTGTCAAAAATAGTGATATTAGAAACTTAAAACACTGTAAGTATTGCAATTATGAAAGCTACACTGGCAAAAGAAATGCTATAATATACTTGGAAAACATTACATTGGCAAGTATACTATTTTTTTTCTTAAATTTCTGAAAATGTGTGTTTTAGTGACAACACTGTCTGTTAGCTTTTTCTCCTGGAAGAGGCTCTTCTCTCTTTGCCTATTTTATTTGTGAGATATTTATACAAAGAAGTAATTTTCTCTCATAGCTTTCATTTTATACTTATTTGTCTCTTAAAAACAGAATTAAGGCATTATTTGGTAGATGGTAACAGCATCAACTAAAAATGAACCTGTCACTGAAAGTTTCATTTCCTTTTTATTTGTAACTGGATAAATTTATCATATATATGCTATTTCTTGACCTAAGCAATAAACAACTGGAAGGAAGGAATCTTAAATTGGCCAGACTTTGGGAAAAATATATAGGCATTTTACTGTAATTGACTGTGCTACTGAGATTAGAATTGTTGAAACCAGAATTTAAGCCTTCATTTATCAGACAAAAAGCTAGTGAGATGGAAAGGAACTAAGTAATTACCTCAGCAATTCATCTGTCAAACCTTTCACAATTCTTCAACAAGGGTTTACTGAACGGGGACTCCAACACACAGCAAAGAATATGAAGTGATGCTCATTTTGGTGGACCTGCATTTAACAGGACTGTGTTTTTTAAACTGTCATTCCATATTTAGTTTCCCTCTTTGTACTATATTGTCCCCAAGCATCTAATCAAAATAGACTTAGATACCACATGAATTAGAAGTCACTCTAAAACCACTGAGATTATCAGTAGCAATCAATGCTGCAATATAATAACAGCTTAGCAAACTTCTGACCTGCATTTATTTTAAGCAATTCAAAACTATAACTGAGAAGCAAAAATCAAAGGAGACTCGGGTAAAAGATACAGGAGCATCTTAATATTAATTATTCAAAGGACTCTCAAATTTAACTAAGATATTTAAAAAATATTTAATATTTAATTAGATGGATCAGAATCCACACTAATCACAAATTTACCTTTGAACCAGAAACACTACTTGAGTAGATGTTGAGAAGTTAATTTTGCAGATTACTAAAAGATAACTAAAGATTTAGCGAGGAACTTGGTCCTTCAGATGAGATGTCAGATGATATCAAAGCACCCAAGTCCCAAATTGTGACCTACAAATCCAATTATTTGAATATTACCATAAGACTAATTACAAATTACAGCAGGTAAACTGATATACTGTATGCATTGGACTTTTGAACCTATCTTCATCTTGTGAGCTGAAGTGCTATAAAAAAATTAGTCTTGGTGATATCATAATTTATAGTAACATTTACATGTGAAATTTACCATGCACAAATGCTTTGTTGTTCTCCTGAATTAATATCAGGCAGGCCAGAGCATTTGCTGACAACTAGATTAAAACATCAGTGGCTTTGAAGCTAAAAGTTTTAAAACGACAGTGACTCAGTGAAGTCTGATACAATGCAATGCAGCAAAGAGACAGGATACAGATTTGGCCAGAACTGAGTTTTTCCAGTCAGCTATTGAAGTCACTGTCCCAAGTACTGGACATTCCCAATGTCTCATTAGTATACAATGCCTCAGCAGTTGGCCATTACTTACTATCAACTAGCCTTTCAAGTATGGAAAATAAAACTGATTTTTAGTATCCATCTTTACAATGAGACCTGAAAAAATCAGGGCTCTTAGAAACCTTTT
>WEIU01018947.1:0-24524 GCA_013389925.1 Aegithalos caudatus | reverse complement strand
GGGCGCTGAGAGAGCGGCGCCGCTATTACTGCGGCCCCGATGAACGGGGTTCCCTCAGGCTTTTTTTTCCCAGCCGGGAAATGAGGAGGGCACGGAAAAGACTCGCGTTTCTCATCCAGCCGGGAAATGCGAAGGGCACGCGTTTCTCATGCCCTTCCTCACAACCGCCAGGTTTCTGGTGGTCCGGCGCTGCCCCCCGGTGGCCATTGCTGGCACCGCACCGGGCCCGCGCCCCGCCGGACCCTCGCGGCTCCCGGGGAAGATTTTGGGAATCCCCGACTCTGCGAAAGCATCGCGGTCCCGGGGGGTGCCCCGCTCACAGCGGAGCACAAGAATGTGCAATTAAACGGAACTGTTCAAAGTTTGACTCTAAGATTTCCCTAATGGTGTAAAAATTTTTAAAAGGATGGGGAGAGATGCACAAAGGAAGACCCACACACCCCGTTCCTGTTTCCAGAGCTCTGCACACCTCCGATGGAAAGGTCTGGAGGCTGCAAAGGACTACATGAAGGGCCAGGTCTGAGTGCCACAGGTACATTTCTGTACAGACTAGTGATGTCTTTAAGCACCAGAATATTCTGAACCAGCAAGTTCCTGCTATTCGTAGTGCTCTGCACCCTACAGGACAAGCAACTACACGCTCCTTCCACGGGGTAACTATTTCCACTGGGGTAATTAATGTTTTTTTTTGTGTCTGATGAGGTAGATATCAGCATTGCTGAGCTGACTTTGGATTTGATGATGTTAAAGGTCTTCTCCAGCCTAATTTCTATGATTTTATGATGGGATTTGTGAGGGCTGCTAAATACAGCAGTCCATGCATTCTTTGTGGTCACCTGTACCTTTCTCTGAAACAGAAAAGTTTTCCTGCTTTCCTTTCCACAGCCTCGATGGTGCATCTGATATAAACTCACTCCCGAGTCCTCAGGAAAGGCAACAGAGGTGGAAAATTCTCACAAAACACAGCTGTGCAAATTACAGCTTCACTTTGGTCTTGGCAGGATGTTCCTTGAATATATAATCCAAATCTTGTTCCACCCCTTTAATATCTGAAACTGAGAAGTTTTCTTAATTCTTCCTCTTTGTTCTCAATTCTCCCAACTACCCCATGCAAGTTTTCCATTAGCCATCTTTGGTATTTCATCTTCTTGGTGACTTAATTAATGACAAAATTTGTTTGCAAGAATTCAAAGACCTGATCCGAGTTTCTCCAAACATTCAGCCTCAGACTCTAAAAAAAAAAGACATTTCTGTTGTTTGCAGTAAGAAGAAGATAATCTGCTCTTGCTAGGTAGGACATGACCTCCAAGACTTGTCTTCAGGTACAAAGAAATATTTTCTTTGATAACAATTCGGCTGCTCACTTCTTTTCCATTCTTTTTTTACCTTTATCAATATATTAATATTTCCATGCAACCTGACAATGCTTCCTTTGCTGTCTTGCTGTTGATTTATCATTCTGTTTTAGAGAGAAATAATTTTTCTATGCAAGTTCATGGTGACCCCCACTTAATCTTCACCTGCATTCTGCATCATCACTTGAAAACATCGAACTTAATCTAACAAAGAGGTCTTAGAGCTCTGAAATCCCTTTTTGTCACTGCTTCAATAGAAGGGAAGCACCTCAGTCATCCTAAATGGGGTTGTACTGAGTTACATAATTCTTAATTATTTATTATTGTATTTGAGAAATAGACGAAGTGTTTTAGTGTGAGAAAAGAGTTGATCAGGCGAGAATGACTTTCAAAAACTCTCCTGGAGAAGTTGGGTGGTTGGAAAGAAAGGAAAACAATCAAAAAGAAAACTGAGCCCAGAAACTTCTAGATGTGCATATCCCTTGAAGGCATCCTTGCCCAATGTACATCTCCAAGCCTTGATTCCTGACTTCAGCCTCCGTGGAGAATTTCCACTCCTCATCTTTCAGGTACATTATCAATCTCTCCTGTACATTATTGATTTCATTTCCAAAGCCAGGGCTAAAATGATGACTGATGGTTCAACACCCTTGAAAATATTTTACCTACTAATGAAAACATCACAAAATTGTTGCCTCAGTAAATACAGCATGAAGTGGTAAAAAGGAAAAGCAGCAATTGCTACATTTACTGTCTTTACCACAAAGCGAACAAACGAAAAGAACAACAAATGAAGATAAATCTCCCTGTGGAAGATTAAGCAAACCATGATAAAAAAATTCCATCAGGCAGTTTCAATTTATGAATTACCTTTTATGACCATTTACCTTTCACAAGCCAGTGGGGATTCCTGGGATTGCTCCTTACCTGACTTGTTCTTGCACTCGATGTCGTAGCCGGTGATGGGGCTGTTGCCGTCGAAGCCCATGGTCCACCTCAGGGCGATGCTCCGGGCTCTCACCTCCCGGATCTCAATCTCAGGGGGGTCAGGGGGCTCTGGGCAGACACAGAATCACAGAATCACACAGAATCACAGAATGTGTAGGTTGGAAAAGACCTCTGAGATCGAGTCCAAGCCAGCCCTAACACCTCAGCTAGATCATGGCATCGAGTGCCACATCCAGGCTTTTTTAAAACATGTCCAGGGATGGTGAGTCCACCACCTTCCCAGGCAGAGTATTCCAGTACTTAATCACTCCTTCTGTGAAAAACTTCTTCCTAATATCCAACCTTTATTTCCCTTGGTGCAGTTTAAGGCTGTGTCCTCTTGTTCTGTCAGTTGCTGCCTGGAGAAAGAGACCAACCCCACGTGGCTACAACCACCCTTCAGGAAGTTGTAGAGAGTGACAAGGTCACCTCTGAGTCTCCTCTTCTCCAGGATAAACAATCCCAGCTCCCTCAGTTGTTCTTCATATGGCTTGTTTTCCAAGTCCTTCACCAGTCTTGTTGCCCTTCTCTGCACATGCTCAAGCACACACAGCTCAGCTCAGAACAGATCCCATCCTCTTAACAGGGATGTGCCAACCAGCGTGGCTCTGGCTCAGCCTTCCTGGCATTCCTCTGGGCACTCATAGGGACCCTGATCCTGTTAATCACCTGCTGGAAGTATCAACACTTCTCAAATCAGTCACTGGTGTAACCTTGAATACAAGCTCCCCTTTGACCTGCTTGGTTTAATTTCCTCAAAATCACTCCAGCTTGGACTTTCATTCCAGGAAAGGTGTTTTACCGCAAACACCAAAATTCCCTGATACTTCTATCAATGATTTTACTCAAAAAGTGATAGTAGAAATATGAGTACTAAACTCAAAAGTGTTAAATTTAGTGGAGACAGAGAGAGAAAAATTTCTGTCTCTTTGAGCATGTTTAAAAGTCTTACTTTAATATCAGAATAATCTGATTAAATCACTCTAAAAGCTCTTTCTGCCTCTAAAGTTAATGTTGTAAACAACCAGCACCTAGACCCATCCTAATGTCCCTTTAAATTGTCACGGTATCTTAGATGAGCAGTGGTGGAACTGGGAACCTGTTCCTAAACTCCACCTGAATTTTTCAACAGGCCTGCCTTGGGCATTTTCTGGAATCTGCTGCTACTTGGAATCAAGGGCAGGGAGAGAGAAATCTGCAAGTTGTAGGAATTTGTTGTGAGCAGGCTCAGAGAGGCACAGGAGGAACCAGCACCACGTGGGAACAAGCAGTGGCCGGTGGCTGAGTCCTGCCTGTGCCCTGCATCTCAAATATTGTCACCTCTCCAGGACTTGCTGTTTCTGCCCTGTGGGAGAGGAACCCCAGCCCAGACAGCAGAAATTCCTAGAGTTTGGATTGTGCAAACTGCTCACGATTTATTTTGACTGATTAAACTTGAAATATTTTGCTTTAAGATCCATGGTAGGTTTAACATTTCCCTAGTGATGAAGTGAGATCACTTTTGCTTTATTTCAGACCTGGGTTTGAAGCACATTTGTGTTTTTTTTTTTAAATCAAATGCAACCTTCTTTCCCTCAATCCTCCACATCCACAATCCTTACTGAAGATATTAGTTTTAAAAATCTTTGGCAATCATCAACTACTGTATTTAAGAAAAAAAAATCTAATTAATTTGTACAGATCTAGAAGGACTCAAGCTTATCTTTTATTTTGATGCTGGAAAATGAAAGACTGAGAACCTTACTGCAGCTCCTCATTTCTTTTAATTAGGAATCAGAACATTTACTTAGGAATCAGAACCTCCTTCCCCCCAGCAGATTTCTACACTTTCTGTCCTACAACAACTGTGGGTTTTTTCCTTATGTTGTCCCTTCCCTACCTTGCACAGTGAGCTGGATTATTCCACGATCCTCCCCGTAAGAATTGATGGCGTGGCAGGAAAAGAAGCCAGAATCTTCACGCACAGTTGGCAGAATCTATAGGAGGTTGGGAAAAGAGGTGATGGATTGAACAGCACACAGAGAAAATAAACCAACAGCTTGTCTGTGTGGTGCAAGAAAAACCCTGCAGACTGTTCTCCCTGACAGCAATAAATAGATATTGCAGGTTACACGCATACATTTGCATAGGAAAGTTTCCAAAATACTGAGTTTATCAAAGCCAGCAGCACCTGGGCTGAGGACATAGGCTACCAGCTCAACATGTGTAGTCAGGAGCTGGAGCTCCACCTATTCCTGCAGCTTCTCCTTAGGAGCCTTGTTTCCAGTTCCTGGCAAGTTTGCCAAGTGTTTAACTGTTGGCTGAAATTTGCCATACAAAATGGTGCCTCCTGCTGCCTCCAGATTTTTCTGGCCATTTCTGAAAATAACTCAGGTGGCTGAAGTCTGTGTGGAGGAAATAAAGGTTCAAACACTGGTGGTGAAACCTGTAGCGTTCAGCGTGGTGCTTCATAATAAAGTTTTGTGTGGTCTTTCTTTTCAATTTGTTGTTTAACAGCAAAGAAATTTATATATAATATTTACAAACATGATCATAATGATATTTTTCTACAGGACCACTGCTTCATTCAAGGTACAAGAAAGAAAGAAATTTTTTTTTAAACGAGCAGATATTTGAAATACCATTTCCTTCTCATTGTTCAGCGTGCTGCTCTGCAATTTATTTACTGCACACTGTTCCAACTGTGCCCTGAAAACAGACATTAATTTTCTCACAGCATTTTCCTGTGAATTCACCCATTGCAGGAACACGAGTGAATTTATTTTCATCAGCCCTGACACCATGAAGAGCATTGCCACCATTTCATGTAGGGAATTAAGGAAGCAGATGTATGATAACGTTTGTGGCTGCTTGACAAGTTGCCACATATTAGCTGAGCCATGGAAACTCCACGTGCTCTTTATTCCTCTGAAAAACCCAGGTGATATGAGCACAACCCCCAGTCACCAGTGGTTAAGATAAATGGATTAATTTCTCACTTGCTGCAAGGAAATTGGAGAGTTCTCATCTGAGATGCGGCAACTTGTCAAGCTGTGTTCACTTCCATGTGTGGCTGAGCTTGGAAACAGGGAAACAAAAATTTCCAGAGCCCAGTTTGAGGCATGTAGGGCCTTCCTCCCCCTCCCTCAGAATCCTGAGCAATAAATAGCCTTTCATGTGTTCATAACAGCTTCCACTGAGTTCAGCTGCAGCCAGGAGGGCTTAGTACTTCTGCAAATCAGACCCCAAGGGCTCGAGGCGAGTGCCCAGAAAACAAAGAACACACAATTATTGGCCAGCTGTGAGAAGTTTGGTCTCAGAGATCAGCTTTGGATCACACAGTGCTGTTCATTACTCAACCCTAATTCGGCCCCAGTGAAAATCCAAGTCCTGTCTCACTGATGCAGGGGTCCTCCAGAAAAAAATAAAAGCTGAGTACATAACTAAAGATCACATCATCATGCAAAAACAGTGAGTTCAAAGCTTCAGAGACAGCCTAAATCTGGCATTTTCTGCTTTTTGGGGTGTTTTATCTCTTAGAAGTGAAGGATTTTCTATGTAATGTACACATGGATGTAGAATACAATTGCTGTAAACAACTGCTTCAGAAAACTCTCCAAGCAGGACTCCAGCCTTCCAAATAGAAATATTGTTGTGTATCCAGGGGTTATCTTATTAAAATCAACAAGAAAAAGGATGGCAGAAATGCCTAGGGGTCAATCCTATAACTAAATATTTGTATCACAAAAATACTGATAGGAACAAAGTCACACATAGAATTTATTCTTCCCCAATGACAAAGGCCCCTTAGAGAGAGCAAGCCCAGAATTTTACTGGGTATCATCCAATACAGCTTTTGGCTGGTAAAGAAAGAATTTTTTCATAAGAGTTACACTAAAATTTAGACAATAACCAGACAGAGAAATAGTTCCTTGGGCCTGATAAATACACTTTTAAAATGTGACTGAAAATGGATAATGAAAATTTTGGAGCAGGAAAAAAGAAGAAAGATTCTTTTAGATTTCATAAAAACACATGTAAAACACCACTTTGAATCCTGACTTTATAAAGTGGCCTCACAAGCCCCACCAAGTGAAAGGAGGGAGAAGAGCACTTTAAAAAGGCAGCACTTTAAAAAGGCAGCATTTTTTCCCAGACCACCTCAGTGATTTTGGTGAGGGTAAGTGTGACACACATGAGAACTTGGGGTCAGATATTTCCCAGAGTTTATCAGCAGTTTGGTGAAACTGATCTGGGGAAGAGCAGGCTAAGGCATGAGCCACACTGCTTCTGAGACAGAAAGGATGGAGGGTTGAGCCTGGCTCACTTTCTTGCTACCTCTGGAGTGTGGGAAGAGGGAATTTTTCATTAGGGCTGGATTGCAGAAGTTTCCTCTCCCTTCCTCTTGCTACCATGCACGGAGCAAGTGCTGGGGCTCAGGTGTTGCCAGGCTGGCCCCGCACCTGAATCAAAACCAAACCGAGCACACCCTGACACATCTGCATGTTTTGGGGGCCAATTTGTTCTCTTACCTGCAGGGTAGAAATCACTTCATCCCCAACTTCCTTGGTGGAAACCAGGTAACGTGACATTTCGGGGTTAATGATCCGGTCTTCCTTCTCCCAGCGCACTATGATGGGTTTCTCTCCATGTGCCGTGCAGCTCATCTCCTTCTTTTGGCCTTGAGTTGCCAGGGTGGTGTTTGGGTAGGAGGTTATCATAGCTGGAACTAGAAACAGACAAAACAACAAAAAAAAATAAGGTTGTTCCTCAGTAAGGTGAAGGGTCTGAGGTTGGGTCCTCAATCTGTGTCTCACCCAGCTTGTCCATATTCAACCAGATCAAAATAAAAGTGAAAAAGTATTTTATTATCATTCCTTTGTAAAGAGAACTGATGGGCCTCAAAGGCAACTTAGCAGAAAGGAGTTGGAAGTGGACAATAGAAGGTGTGAATCCAAAGGAAGCCTGTCTTCATTTGTTTTGCTGTTCACAGGGCAACTTGCAACATAATTCAATATTCAATATTCACAGCACATAAAGGGACTTTAATAAGCGTTCAGATATGTGGACAATAAAGAACTGATAAAAATGTCTGCTTCCTTCTGATGAGCTGCTGTTCTACTTGCTGACTGTTACATGTTTTACTAGTGTGTGTGACAGTAATGATCTATCAAAATGAGGGCTCAATTAAACCAGGAGCTGCACAAAATTAAAAGAAAGGCTTTGCACCAAGGAGCTTACAGACCATGGATGTGTTGAGTGCGTAGCTGAACTGTGCTGAACTGAAAGTATAATTAAACTGACAATAAACCTAGCTAGATTCAAGTTTTTATTGTACTCAGAAGCCATTTGCAGAACAGTTTGGACATACCTGTCAACTTCATTAACCATTCTTTTTAAAAGGACTTAAATTTTAATGTTGAAAAAAGTACTCTCTTCTTAACAAGAATAGTCTTAAACCTTAAGTATTTTCATGTTTTGGAATTAAAATTTTCTGCAAACAGGAAGAAAAAAAAAATCCTTGGAATGTTTTATTGCAAACCCCAAACATGGCATCTTTGAAACAGGATGATCTCTTTGGTGTCCTTTGCTGTCCTTTCCTCCCCATTAATTGGTTTTCCCACCAATGAATGGCACCTGGATTTCTGTCTCTAGAAAGAATCAAAGCCCACGAGTCTCTCAGTCCAGGCCCAGGGGAAGCTGGAAAGCCCTGGACAGCACACAGAGCTGTTCTCTCTGAATGAATCTGTCCACTCCTCTAAAGGATGTGAGCCATCAGCAGTGAGCCCCCTCCCTAAGCTCTTGCCTCCTGCAGTAGCCCCAGTCCCTTGTTTTTATGCATGAACTGTTGCCTCTTCTTATCAGAACAACTCACTCCTTCCATCTGAGCTTCTCTGGGTCCCTGTTTTAATCAGATGACACTGGCAGAGGATCTGATTTGAGGCCTTCCCAGGCTTTCCCCTTGCATAGGTTGTGTTTATTGCCACGCAGCAGAATAAAACCCCTTATTTAAATGAATTACTTTAATTGCCAGCCTGTAATATTAATGCTTGGTGGCATGACCTTTTCACATGCCAGAGCTGTTAATGCTTGGATATGACAATATGTCAGGATGCAGCCCTTTCTGTTCAAAGGCTTCCTGAACCAAACCAAACCGACCTGGAGATTAACAGGGCCTGTGGAGCCGTGGGTTTGAGTTACCAATGGGATCTAATTCCAGGAGGAACTCTGAGAAAGGTCTTCTGTGAGGCAGGAGGCTCCACATGCACTAGTGATGAAGTGCATCTTGTTTGGCTCTTTGGGTATTAGGTATTCATCAATTTTGTGCAAGGGGAACATTTGAAGAGAAGAAATTATGAATAATCAAAATAGAAAATTAAGATGAGTCTGATTCTACATTCCAGAGAATGGAAATAGCCTCAGTTTAATCTGGTGTGTGCCCACGTACCCACAAGGAGGTTACTTTCAGAAAGTTGTATTTTTTTGGCCATCTGCTTGTTCCTCCAAACCCAGAATAATCAGGGCTATGCAAGATCACAGAATCATTAAGATTGGAAATTACCTCCCAGCCCATGGAGTACCATCTGTGCCCAAAGCCCACCTTGTCCCCAGCCCAGATCACTGAGTGCCATGTCCAAGCTTTCCTGGGACACCTCCAGGGATGAGGATTCCAAACCCCCCTGGGCAGCCCCTTCCAATGTCTGAAAACCCTTTCAGTGTAGAAATTCTTCCTGATCTTTTTCCTGAAATAGTCCCATGCATCCTTTTATGCATTTTGTTCCATAGCAGACCCAACTCAAAAGAGTGCCAGGCTGTTAAGGAGTCCACATTGCCATCTTTAGTTTGTGCCACCTCTTTTCTTCCTTCCACAATGTTCCCAACCTTCCACATGTCCTTCCTCTGCACATCTCTCTCCCTGGAGAGGGATTGGAGCACAACAAGCTCCAGTCCCCTTCACCTGTCCCACTTTCTTCCTGCTTCAACCTCCTTGGGTTCTCACATGTCCCCTAAACCTTTATATTTTCCTCCTCCAGCCTCATTTCCTGGCTCTAATTAAATCAGCCAACCTCCCAACCCACCTAAAGGGTTTTCCCTACAGCTGCAGTCCTCCTTCCCATCCATTTCTCCTTCTTGGAGTTTCCCTGGTGATGGTGAAAATGTTCTGAGCCCATGCAGGAGATGTGGGGTGAGGGGTTTGTGCCTCCCCATGAGGTACCAGAGCTCCTGTGCAGGTGAGCCTTGCCCTGGCAGGTCCAGCCTCCTCCTGCTTCATCAGCAGGAACACAGAAAATGGGACATCTGGACTTGGACTGAAATCCCACACACATCCAGGAGCCTGTCCCACACGCTCCTGGCTCACTTTCAGGTCCTGCACTGGGTGACAGTGCCAAACCAAACCCCACCACTCCCTATCTTGCTTTTAAAAACCAGAGGCTACCTTGCAAAGCTCATTTTCCCCCCTCAACAAACTTACTTATTAAGAGCAGAATAAGAACATGGAAAGAAAGATGACTTTATTCCTCAGATACAGCTTTATCCCTGCTTATCCTTCCCTTCTCCTCACATAATCTTCCACATG
This sequence comes from Aegithalos caudatus, assembly GCA_013389925.1. Taxonomy (NCBI): domain Eukaryota; kingdom Metazoa; phylum Chordata; class Aves; order Passeriformes; family Aegithalidae; genus Aegithalos; species Aegithalos caudatus. Next base: position 14,624 of record WEIU01018947.1, on the reverse strand, counting down.
GATTCCTTATTGCCATAGCAATGCCTCACAGCTAAATATTTCCCCTTCCTCCAAAGCTGATTTTTTTACTCTTCACAATTTATCTCCAATGATCCTAGACTGTAAGCTCTTCTTTTTATCTTCCTCTATGTCAAAAGATTTCTGGTAACAAAGCCACATTCCCAAGGATATTTTAGGCAATGTATTTCTTCATCCTCCAACTATCTTTAATCAAATTACCGATGCAAATAACTGAGATAAATATGCTGGTTCTTTACTGACAAAATAATCTGGAAAACTAGTAAATAAGCAAGTTAATCTGCACTCCATATGTATGAGATATTCTCTTAGGATATCTTAAAAATAAGTGAAGGCATTTAGAAAGGCATCAAGATGATTCAGATGCCATATTAAGTGTGTCTGTGCCTTATATTTCTTCAAATGTGCATAGTATACAGATACATAATTATATTTTTATATATGCATTTGTATAAGATAATTTTGGAAGGGAAGGGCATGTTGTTGTGCAGGTTCAAGGAATGGATATTGCCATGTTCCATGATTTTGGAGTAGTTCCACCATGGGACAAATTAATCCAGTTCTGTTTTCTCTGTGGTTCTCCATGTCTTTGTCTGAAGCCATGTGGTGCTGGGCACAGTTAGAGATCAATTGGTCAAAACTGGACAAAATAGAAGCTACAATTGATAAATTATGGCAATTTCCATTTTCAAGGTATGCATATATCTGCCAGCAACATTAATCCAGGAGATTTCTCTGTTTAGAGTTGGGCTTTCTTTCAGAAAGTGGATTTATTTGCTGCTTTTCATAGGTCAACCCATTGTTTTCCCCTTTATCCATGGCAACCCAGCAAGAAATAATTTAAAAATATTAAATTATTATTATTATTATTTATTATTAAATTATTATTTAACATAGAACTAAATATTATTGCTATACAAATGCATATCAAAAAATTAGATTATGAAGTCATATTAATTAGCAATTATATTGCTTGCTAATATAATGATTGCTTTATAGTATTAACAATTTCATCATTAAAATCAAAGTGCAAAATTCAGTAGTCAGGGTTATACTTAAGAATTGTGAAAGTGCCTCAGACCAAACAAGAACTTTTTTTTCTACTCTTGAAGAAAACTGAATCTGGGACTTTCCTAAGATTCAGTAAAAATTACTTAATCTGATTTATTTTTTTATCTGTTACTGCTGAGTGTTTCATCAGGAACTGAGTAAAAATAAAAATGAAAATATTAATTACCTTGATAAAGGCCAATCTCATTATCCAGAATAACAAGACTGTAGGAAGTTGAGTAAAGCTTGTTTAGGGTATCAGAAATTTTGAATCCTTTTAGAATAAATCTTTATGAATTAATAGAAAACAAAAAATCCATGTCAATTTTAAAAATGATGCAGAGATCTGGGATGGAGTGAGGTATTTTTTCTCTCTTTCAGTTCATCCATGGGAATAGCTACATTGGAAAAAGCAAATTAAAAATCTCCCTGCCTTTCAATATGTAATTAAACCCTAAATATCCATCTGTCATTCAAAAATGATTGTAAGACTGACTAAAATTCTTGATATTTTTAAGAATTATGGTCCTTCCTAACCCAAAACCATTCTGAGATTCTGGGATTCTCCTGGTCTGAAGATTTCTGTCCTGGCAGAGTTTTCTCATATTTTGGTTCCATCACTGGGTCATGCTCAAACTGGCCAGCTTGGGGAAATATCTGTAACCATGAGAGATTCATCCTGCAAACACTGAAAAAATATTTAAAAAATGAATTGAAATTCAAGTTTAACATTTAAGCCAAATTCTGCTGTCCTTTCATTCTGGTCAGCCACAGTGAGAACAGTCTTCTCTCCATGACAAATGGGATTTTCCTACCTCAAAAATTCACTCTTCCTTCATCCACTCTTGCTCAGGCAGAGAAAGCCCATGCAAATACATTACTGATATTTAAGGGAACCTAGGTGTCACACTTTCATTTGTTTATATATGTATATGTTAATTTATTTTATTATAATTTATTATATTTTTTAAAATAAATTTTATTAAAATTTATTTTATTACAATTTATTTTATTATAAATTATTAGACTTCCAGGAGCCTAAAATTCGTAGCTTCAGTTTTCCCTTTCTGATAAAAGACATTTGGGTTTACTTAAATAACATCTCTCTGGATTTCAAATGGTGAAGAAAAGAGAATTTCAAATCAATAGGATTTCCTAAAACACTTCAATTTAAACTCATAATTCCTTGGTAAAAGTCAAGCCTGTTCAGCAGGTGAAAATCATGCTCTTAATCCTCATCCTCAGGAGATGTCCAAGACTGGGAAAAATATTCCATGTCTCAGAGGGTCAGAGACATATGTAAACAGAAAAAAAGTATCCCATTTTTATGTATTCAAGTTATTATATATATAATAATAATGGGCATATAATTAATGACAGATCCTTCCAACCAATATTCACTAATTTTGGTAATTAACTTCACATTTTGGACCTCCTCATGCTTGTTTGTTGTACAAACCTCCTCAGAGACATGTTCTCTTAGGATAAATATTTTTTAAAAATTGACTTGAATTATTTCATCATTTCATGAAGGTGATTTTAGAATAGAATATTATATTGCATTGCTTGGAATCAATAAAGAATTTCCTGTTCAAGCAATGCAACTCTTAGAAACCATTCTAGGTGAATTCATGCCAGTAATTAATACGGCATGAATTTCAAATTTAAAAAGCCAATGTTTTGAAATTAATAGCCATTGATGTTTCAGATTAGAAAAAAATAATTTCAATCATATAAACCTGAGAAATTCAAGGAGAGAAGTAAAGATTTGATGAATTCATATGACAGAATGAATTATTTACTCAGCTTTAGTTTCAGGAGTCTGTAGTGTGTAGGAAATAAAATTTAAAAAATATTAATAAATATATTCCTGAAAATATTTTTAAAATAAAACTGAACAAAACAAATTACCTTCTACCCCTAACCTGCCTTAAAAGGAAGACCAATAGCTTTTTATATGTTTTTGTATGAATGAATTGCTGGAAAATGGCAAGAGATATATTGGCAGTTCTGTTAGCAAAATAATTTTCTGACAGAAAAATATAAAAATCAGCACTGCTGTGTAAAAAAGAGAAATTAAACACAGACATGTCAGGTCCTGTCCCAGCTTCATAAGTTTTCATTACAAATCCCATCTCAAAATGAGAGACTCAGTGGCTTGTAAAAACTGCATTATTAGGACACCCACACAAGGTAATCTTTGGGGAGAAAAAATATATCTAAGAATAAATAAACACTGAGTGGAAATGAATATGGATTCTGTACATCTTAAAGCCCCATTTCAGCCAGCTGTTCCCCTGGTATAAGGGAAGTGAGTTTGATTATAAATATTATTCCAACATGTGTTTCCAAGCTTGAACAGGCCTGGTTTGATGCTGAGCTTTAATAAAATGATGATGATGTCTTTGAGTCCTTGGCAGCTCCACCAGTGCCTCCTGATCTGATTGAATGTGTCAGGGCAAAGGCTGTGAACATTTAGGGTTCATATCTTATTCACTCAGAAGTGGTTTCAGGTCACATTAGAGGAAGAGAAGTTGATTTATTTTGCATGACAACTATGAATTTTAACCAAAAGACACATTAATAAAATAAAAAAGGGCTTTTCTCTCAAATCACAAAGGCAATTCTTTCTTCTTGCTGAGGTCTTTTCCTGCATTATCTCTGTGTTTGTACAGTGCAAAGTGATGGCTTCAGATGATACACAGGAGAGCAGCAGCTGCTGCTATTTCTTGGTCTTTCCTTTGACTCTGACGTGGTTCTGAAATGAATGTGACTTTCTCTTGCTTCAATTCCCATTTTTGTCCAACTGCACTTCCCAGTAACCAAGGGGAAGGGAATGGGGGATGAAAAGCTGACAGCTTTGTCCCCTGCAGTCAGCCAGAGTAAAAGCCTAAATTAGTTACAAACTGTGGGAACTCACATGAGGCACTGGGAAATCAGTCTCATCAAAGCTTTGGCTAATTGTCAAAACAAAAATTAGTGATCAAAAAACCATTATATTAACATGTATGTAATGGTGATTTATGAAGACTTAGACAAGGACCATCTTCCCACAGAAGAAATTTATGGACAATATTAGTTTTACTATCATTGACATTGTTGGGAAGTGTGGATACCTAAAAATTAGCACCAGAAATGTCTCCATTAATTACAAATTCCCTGGGCCAGTGCCAGAAACATGTCTCCATTAATTACAAATTCCTTGGGCCACTTTCTATTCCAAATCAATTATGATCTTTCATCAGCCTGTTATAAAAGCCAGGCTGGAAAGAGCAGGAATGTTAAATAGTTAAAACTAGCAATACATAATTTTAGATAACTTCGCCAGTGCTTTGATCTTAAATTGAATTCAGTCTGCCATCAAGATGGCATCAAGTTTTAATGTGGAATGAGAGGGTTACTGCTATCATAATTGTAGAGCACAGCCCTCTAATTTTTGGTGACTTACTGAATGTAAATCAGTTAAAAACACAGACTCTGAAATCCCATGGGAGTGCGCTTCTATTTTTTTTTTTAAACAAGTTTTTCTGCTTTAAACTCTCTATTTGTGTCCCTTCATTAAAATCACCTAAACAGTTTACAAGTTTAAATGAAAAAAAAAAAAAAAAAAAAAAAAAAAAAAAAAAAAAAAAAAAAGGCAGAAAATCACTGGAAAGCACAAGCTTTAATCAGGCTGTATTTTATGACCCAGCAGCTCCCTTAAGTCTTTTAGATTTTGGAGGCTGTGAAGTGACATGTGTAAATGTCCCTCCCTGGGGAAGAGAAGCAAACACTAATTGGGGTATTGACAGGTTTAAATGAAGCAGAAACACACGAAGAAGAAACTCTGGATCCAACAAAAATGAGTATTGGGGAGTGGGGCATGCTGGGACATTAATGGTTTTCATTCTCTGCTCACTCATGCAAGTAAATATACTTTTAAGCACGGTGACCTGGGTCTATAACAGCTCAGTAGCCATGAAATACTATCTGCTGATGTATGAGAAAGAGGGCTCTGGTAGAACCAGTCTCCTCTAGCTGTTCAGAGGGAATTATCATTTTATTTTCTACATAGTTGCAGATGGACCAATATAGTCTGGAACAGACTCAAATGTATTTAAATCAGCAAGACACAACTCTCTATTTAGCAGCAACTCTCTATGTGAGTTTATTTATATTTATAGCCAATATAAATTTATATATTTGCTGCATAGTAACACTGACAGAGAGGTGTTGTTGCACTGGATGAATATTAGAAAGCATTTACTTGGGCACAGGGGTCAAGCAAGGTCATAAAAACCCATCAGTGGCTCACCACAACTGGTCTTCAGGTGGCTAAAAATTAAGGATTTTTTTCTGTAGTGGACATTGAGGGGACCAAAAGAAGCCTTCCAGAGGGTCATTGGTCTTTTCTAAAAGTCAAAAAAATCTTCTTATTGATGATAAAAGGATCTCAGGGTGAGCTGATCAGACTTTTGCAACCAACCTTCAGGAGTCCAGGTTAAAGTCAGGGAAATCCAGTGCTAAAGATCTGATCTCAAACTCCACATTCTCTTAACTAAGGAGATTCAGAATGTTAATTAATGCTACAATCCCAGGAAAGACAGGAAAGGGGATTCAGTGAGGGAGAAGAAGATCCTAATAAAAAGCTCTGAAGATATTAATTTTAATTTTATCTGGTGTATCTAGTAAAAATTCTGCCCCTTTTTAGAGCGGGAATAGCTTGGGAATGGTCTGACCATTTTGGTCTGCTTGTTTTGCAAAATTAAAACCTTAATTCTTGATCTATTTTATCTTTTCCTCTATGTGGTCTAGTTTCTACTTTTACTGCTCAACATGCCACAAGTTTCTAGAGGGAAAGCAAATCTCAATAAAGGCAGAAAATTTCCAGAAGAGTGGGGAACCATCTAAAAGGCAGCACAGCCTAGGAAAAGCTGATGGGTAACCGAGGTGTTTAACAATTTTTTAATACCCGTCTCATGGAAAGAGGGAATTACTAGCAAAGAGAAACAAAGAGGGCTTAGAGAAACACTTCATTTACAAAGTGAAGATATTAAATGTAATATGTTTTGAGATACAATCACCCATAAATTAGAATCAGCTAAAAAAATCAGAAAGGGAAACTCTCATTTTTATGAAATTCAATATTAGAAACCTTCCTAGGGAATTTGTTGTGATTTTTACATTCCTTGTTATAGTGTCTTTGCAGTGTTTTATCAAATCTGAATTCTAGGCCTTATGTGCTGAGCATTTTGGGACTGTTTCACTGAACAGTTTATACTTCCAGACAAAAGCAGGGGCTGATAATTTGGCTCCAATGCCCAAATGTCTGAGGCCAGAGGAAGAGGACCCTAATTTGAACCTGGATTATAGTTATTTTGGCTCATTCAGAGCTGCCAATGTGCTCACCCAGCTGTGAGCCAGAGAACAGCTGAAAAGAAGTTTTAAAGCTAAATGTTACAGTGCTGATGTTGACAGTACTTTGCTGTGCAGGAGATTTATCACCTCTATAACTTAGGTCAAGGTGGTTTTTTTGCCTGCACGTGCACAGGAACGTGTGTGTGAGTGGGTAAAAAAAAAAAAAAAAAAGAGAAAAAACAAGAAAAATTTTTCCAAAAGGAAAAAAAGGAGAATTTTTTTATTAATTGGGAAAAAAAAAAAAAAAAAAAAAGGACAAAGCAACCCTCATCGTCTCCTTCCCTTGACTTTCAGATGCATCCTTCTTTTCAGTGTGCTCTTAAAAAGAAATGTTTCTGTTTCTCTGGAGACCATTTTTACCCCTCAGCCAAGGGGAGGCACCATAAATACTCGTGTTTGAGGCAGAAGTAAATTATAGCCATCCATCTCCTGGACAGAATGTGGCACAGGGCTGGGGGTCACTTTCCTCCATGGTCCCTTCCCACGTTACAAGGAGTTCAAAGGACTCGGTTTATAGGGGTTTTTTTTCCCTTTAAATTGTGTTTCAAGGGAATAGAAACTCCCATTACCTCTTCCACGTGCCCAAAAGCAGAGGCCAAAATGGCACTGCTGATAATGTAACCAGCAGAAAAGGAAGAAGAAAGTCGTGTTTCCAAGCAAGGTTTGACATATTGGAGATGACAAATGCTGAGTGTGATAAATGAAGCAGCTCGTTACAAGGGCAATATGAAAATGCTGCTTTAATTTTTTTTTTCTCTTAATCAGATTGTCAAATGTTTCTTTATTAATCAGATCCTTGAAACATACAAACAAAAAAGCTAAGATCTAAGCTTTGTACCTAAATTATTAAATTATCTTCATTTGGCCTTAGGAAATCTAGGAGGTTTAAGGGCTGATTTGGTCATTCTGGGTTTTTTTGAGAGTTTTAAATTATATTTCATTATAAAAAGAATAATCACAAAGGTATAGTGTGAGTTTGTACACTGCATATCAGCCTTATTAGTGACATCCCCAGGGTTATTTCACGTTCAAGTTTTATTGCTTTTCCTATGATACATTTTAGAGTTTCTTGTGAGTTGATAGAAAGGTTTTTAGAACCACTCCTGTTGGGGGTTTGGACTATAAGTTGTTTTCTTTTAGAGAACAGATGATTTCTTTGATCCAAAACTTTTTATGATAATGTGGTCTCTTTGACAAAAGGCATTTCTGAGAAGGATTTATTAGCTCAGCATGCAAAAATCAGGCCAACATCTTCAAAATGCAATTTCTGGCAGAAAAGGAAAAAAGAAAAAGCTACACAAATTCATGAGAATTCTCAAAACTGAGTAGTTTGTTTTTTTTTTTTCCCAGCCAAATAATACTGGAAAATCAGCCAAATTCATGCAAGCTAAAATCACTCTAAGGGACATGGATTTCCTGCTGGTCACCTGGGAAGACATTTCAACATTTTAATGCCATGAGGAACTGAAGGAATAGTTTTGACAAATGAAACATAAACCAAAAGGTTATGGTGTTATTGAATCAAAGGTAGAAATTTCCTAATTCATCATGAAGCAAAGTTATCACTAATCTCTAGTTATCTTCTAGTCAGATTGTTATTTAATGGATTTCCTCATGGATGAATTCTTCTATTTTTTGCTAAAAAGAGACTGCAGGAGTGATGGGCAGGATGGTCTCTTCTTGTTGCTCCTCCTTTGCAAATAACTGCTCTAACCAACCCATTTTCTGTAGCTGTAATTAAAATTTTATCTTATTACCTAAGACCATGGAAAAAAATCATCCTGAGATTCAGTCTTGAGAAGCTCTTGCATTTCTGCTCTCTCCTAAATAGCAGAAAATCTGTTTGTTCTTTGGAATTTAGCAGGAAAAATCCCTCGTTGTTGAAGTGCTACACCTCTGTCCCACAGTGTTTCACTGGGAATTCACAGTGGAAAATGCTGGAAAGTGATGTGACTTTTAAACTTTCCTTACCAGTAAGATAAATTGAAGTAATAACAGTATCAGCAGGATGCCAAACTAATAACTGGATATGAATGTTCTAAAAATGAAGATGCTGCCACGGTCAAAGCAGCTGCAGCTACAGCTCCAAACTGGGATAAACCCAGTGGGTTTCCAGCTTTTCAACCACTTGTGCAAAAAAAAGGGTGATAAAAGCAGTTTGTTTCTCCAGCCCAATTTATTTTCTTTTCCTTATTTTCCCTCCAATAAATGGGTCATTGATAACATTGAGCAACTTCAGGTCATCTTATGGACATCAGGTTTTACCCTCTCAATTCCTAGAAAGAAAATGAGGGACTGTTCAACCAGGCTGCTTTATCCAAGTTTCCAGATGCAACAGTTGCCTAAAAACGTTTATTCCATCTTCCTCTAGTATGGAATTCTGCTAATTTAATTAGAGAAGTCTATTCCCAAGAGTAACTACTGAGACTCTAATGCATCAAAATCATTTAGGTTGGAAAAGACCTCCAATCAAATATCTATTCTACTGGTTGCCTTATAAAATATGTAAAATTTTAAAATATATATAACAATAAAATATCTCCTCTGGATTAATTTTATATGGATTAAAAAAAGAAATGGCAAACTCAAGCATCCAGAATTTCAGTAACTGAGACATCCAAGTCTCCAGTGAGGCTGTTGTGATCACATTTGATGATACACTGTTTAATTACACACACATTGTTTCCCCACAAGATAAATTCTTTAGTACAGGGACTACAGGGTGCTCAGGGTTATGAAGGTGGTGAATGATGCTGCTTCTATTTTTGCCTTATTTTTTATCATGCACTGGACTAGAAATTAGTAAATTAAATGAAGTTCTTTGGCTAGTCCTTGCTGAATGCCACATTGGGTGCTCTCATTTTACACTTCTTTTGTGTCAAACCTAAATATTTTTAGATTGTTACATCCCACTTTTTTGACAGATGTTATGTCCCTTCACTTATTTTAAGTGTTCAAGTGGCTTTGCAGAATTGCTGAACATCCCTGAGTGCAATTGAAGTCTTCCTAAAAATATGCCCTGATTGTCTACACAGTACATTATTCCTCAGATAATATATGGGGTATGTTTGCTCTCTTTTAGATAATTTCATATATTTAAGCTCATACTTCACAAAGGTTTTCCAAGGATAACTTGGAAGCATATTAAAGTTGGTTTATGATTCCTGAAATGCTCTTAAATTTATGCTGTGTACTTGACTCAGTTGCTCTGTATGAGCAGCATCAACAGAATGGGTCTTAAAAAGAACAGCTCATTAAGAAGCTGAACCCTGGTGAACTGTAAAAAAATATATATATATCTATAAATGCAACCAAATCTGCAGCACTGTAGAAAGGAAAAGCCTTCTCAGCCTTCTGTCAGTTAAATACATTTTTAATACTGCTGCTAACAAACAATAATCCTTTGATTTCCCATCCTGAAGGTTGCAAAGTTGCTGGCAGCTCCAGTAACTCTTCCAATTTCTATTGCCAGCTCTGCCAGTCTCTCATAAATCTCCCTGCTCTCTTCCACTTTTGTCTCCAGGCTGTTCCTTGCCTCAGATTTTGCCAGAATAAATTCTGGTAATGTCACGAAGCATCCCCTGTTCCTGCCTGAGAATACCCCTGTTGTGGTGTTTAATTGGCTGGTGTTCTTTGCAGGAATGGAAATTTGAGGCAAAGAGGTGAAAAAGGGGTCACTGGTAATTTATTGTGTGTACCAGGGCTGAGGCAGCTGGTAGCTGCAACACTGTAAACCTGAATAATGAGTTGTGTAGGGAGCACTGGAAGGTTTGGAACTCGAGGTGAAAAAAGAGAGGAATCTGAATTCTTATCTTAATCTTACTGAATCCTCTCAGGAAGTTTAAAATGAGGTCATCTGTTAAGAATTCCCATGTCATTATTACTGGTAAGGAAAGATATCATTCAAAAGCAGCCTCTGAGACGGTTTTCTCTTTCTCCCATGGGATCATTTAGAACTACAGAGTCCCAATATGTAAACTAATATATTACTAGCTGACATGTTATTTTAGAGACTTGCACCTTTAAACTTTCTAAAATATTTGCATGTCAACTCTCTTGGGCTGGCTGCAGGGAGGCTGATTGGCTTAAATGTACCTTTCATATAAAGGAACAGAAGCACCAGGAACACACAGCTTTTGAAATTTTCATTGAATTATAGAATGGTTTGGGTTGGAAAGGACTTTAAAGATCATCTCATTCCCACCCCTTGCCATGGGCAAGGACACCTCCCACTGTCCCAGGCAGCTCCAAGTCCTGTCCAAACCTGGGTTTGGGCACTGCCAGGGATCCAGGGGCACCCACAGCTGCTCTGGGAATTCTATTCCAGGGCCTGCCCACCCTGCCAGGGAACAATTCCTGCCCCAGATCCCATCCAGCCCTGCCCTCTGGCACTGGGAGCCATTCCCTGTGTCCTGTCCCTCCATCCCTTGGCAATTGTCTCTCTCCAGGTTTCCTGCAGCTCCTTCAGGCCCTGCAAGGCCACCCTGAGCTCAGCCCAAAGCTTCTCCTGTCCAGGCTGAACAATCCCAGCTCTGCCAGCCTTTCCTCCCAGCACAGCTGCTCCATCCCTCTGCTCATCCTGCTGCCTCCTCTGGGCTCTCTCCAGCAGCTCCACGTCCTCCCTGTGCTGGGATCCAGGCCTGGGGCAGCTCTGCAGGTGGGAAATCACCTGAGCAGGGCACAGGGGCAGAATCTTGATGGAGGAGAAAAGTTTGGGTATCTCCTTTTGTCTTCCTTGCTGCTGATGGCTAATTACTAAATTACTAATTATTGCATGTCTAAAGCTGTTATCATCAGAGCATCTGAAAACAGAGTTTTGTGGATTGTAAAAAGCTCTGGAGATGAGGGAATTGATGGGTATCTGAGGGAGCTGTTTGTCAGCAGGTCCCACATAACCCTACAGAGGAGGCAGCCCTGGAGGAGGAAAACTTCTGGCATCTCTGTAAGAAGCAGCCTTTGCTGTCCTGGGGAGAGCTGTTCCACCTTTCTGTGCCTGCAGAACCCCGTGGCTCTGGGCAATGATTTTGCACAGCTTCCTTCCAGCAGGAGAATAATCATGTTTTTCAGTTTGGTGGTGAAAAACACCCAGGAAAACCAAAGCTATAGAAGCCAATAAGTTGCTAGTTGAGTTCAGGAGGAAAATCCATAGAGTTCAGGAGGAAAACTGCAGAGGATGGTAAAATGCTGCCAAATTCCATGGATGGCAAAAAGGGGGAGTTCAGTCTTTCTTTGTGAATAGCTTTGCTATTCTGTCAGCAGCAAACCCCACAGGCTGGCCAGGGGCTTGAAATTTTTTGCTGCATCATGGAAAGGATGAAAATGAGATTGCTCAAATGAGGCCCCATGCTTGAAATTCTGTTCCCACAGAGGTCTTGAGGAACTTTGGCACTGACTTTCACTTGAGCAAGATTTAATTTGCTAAAAGAAGAGTTACACTGGCAAGTTTCTTACAGTCTTAATATCCAATCCTCATACAAGCTAAAAGGGAGGTGCTAATGGAGAACTGTAGGATATTAAAAGGACTAATTCCTTTCTGTCTATTTTTGATAAATAAGAGAAAATAAAAATCTCTCAAGGTGCTTAGTATTGCCTATTACTGTGCATATCCTGAATTCATGACTAATGCACTTTAATTCAGTCACAGGATATGCTTTAAACAGTTCAGTGCTGCATTATGTGCTGCACTTGAGATGTTCAAGATCTTAATTATTTGTTCTCTTCAGTATCCCTCAAGAGCTAATGAAAAATTCTGTCGTGATGGTATTTTTTATGATACACATAGCTGTGACACATGATAATTTCACAATCAATTCGAGACACCATGTGGTTTCTTTTGACATTTTGTGACAGGCTGTGTTATCAAGCACAATTGTTTGCACAGGAAACAACTGTAGCACGTGGTCCTTGGGACATTATGTTATCTCCTGATAATGATGTCATTAACATGTGTATACTATAATTAATGACTACAAGAGCGATTCATTTGAGTAAGGCTTATGAATCCATTTCATCTAAAAAGGGAAAGAAAACCTATAATCATTTGGGCTCAGATCCTGAAAGCTACTTACTTGCAACCTGCTGCAGCTACGCTGGGTGACCCGTTAATTGAGGCATATTAACCAAGAAGCATTTATTTCTCAGTTATATTACAGAAGCTTGGATTAGAATCATTATCATAATGATTGTTCTAATAGAAATCAGCGAGAGAAACAGGAACCTAGCAGTGCTCCAAACCCCTTTGTCACCCGATCTCCTACCAACGGGAGCCAGGAAACAATTACAGTTCATCATTTGGAAATAATGGAGCTGGAGAGGTGGAGAGCAAACCCACTGCAGCTCAGGCTGTCCCCTCCTGCTCCTGCAGCCCCAAGACAGAAAACACTCTCCTTACATCCTTGTCTGCATAGAAAACAGGCTGCCACAAAGGCAGTTCAGACATGTGAAGCATTTTTATGTAAAAATCACAGAATGGCAGAGTGGTTTTGTTGGAAGGGGCCTTAAAGCCCATCCAGTGCCACCTCTTGCCATAGGCAGGGACACCTTCCATTATCCCAGGGTGCTCCAGCCCCATCCAACGTGGCCTTGGACACTTCCAGGGATGGGGCAGCTTCTCTGGGCACCCTCTGCCAAGGCCTCACCAACCTCACAGTAAAAAAAATTTTGTTCTCAAGTCTAACCTATTTTTCCCCTGTTCCAGTTTGAAGCCATTCCCCCTTGTCCTGTCACTCCAATTCCTGATGAATTGTCCCTCTCTGGCATCCTTGTAGATTTTTGCTGTCATATTTGTGCCAATATATTGATGTTTCAATGTCTTGATAAAAGTCCTGCTATATTTTAGGTGTAATGTTACCATAAACTCAATTCTGCTTCTCACTGCTTGGAGCTTCCCAAGGAAAAAAAGATAAATCCAGACTGCCAAAATTTGCTTTCAAACCTGATAATGCACTCTTCTCCCTTGAGGCTACACAACTTGCACACAGATATTTTTGTGTTATTCGGATTTTCAGAAAGTTTTGTTTGGGCATGCAAAATATTTTCACGGAGATGTTTGCGTGCAGGAGCAGCCACAAAAAAATAACTGCAGGTGAATGAAATTTCCAACCTGCCACAGGTACAGTCCTCAGGAAAGCTGCCTACAGTGTGTCTAGAGAAATTATGATGAGACTGGATCCCAGGGAAGATGCTTGAAAATTGTCTTTGTGCAGAAAAGTTACAACTGATGAAAGCTGGATCGTGCTGGATCCTCCAGAAAGATTGAGAAAAGGAACCATGGGCTGAGCTGCTCCTCCCAAAGCCTAAATTCTGAATGGGGTTCAAAGATGCACAAAGCTCTATCTATGCTTTTCCAGAAGATAGGTGGTAGGATATTTTCCTGCAAAATAAAATCATCAAAGTGGGTTTTTTTGGGTGATGCTGCTGCGTTCTGTTGGTTCCTTCTCTCTCTTGTGGACAGCAATCCCGAGGACCCAAGCACACCCATCCTGTCCAGGGGTTTCAGAATTATGCAAAGTCAGTTTCTATGACTTTAACTGCCTTTTCCATGTATTTTCCATAGAGTAACCATATGGATTGTGAGTATATTGCACAGATAATTATTTATATGCACCATTAACTTGGCCCCGAGGCTTGAAACGCTGAACATGTGTGTACTTAGTGTCCCTTCTTACATTATACCTCCAGAATAATCATCACTGGATCGACTTCTAGATGTTTTTTAGTTAAAGTAAATAGAATAACAACATGTACTTTCATGATTTAAACTAAAAAAAATATTTTAAAAGTCAAGAAATGCAAAGTCATAATTTCAGGAATAGTTAATTAAAATAATGTTAAGAAGAGCCAATGTAAGAGACACAACAAAGAAGTTAACACACAGAAATCCTTCTCTCTACCTTAAAAAGTTTTTTCTGTGTTGGTACATGCATGTTCCACACATGTACTGTTGTATTTTAAAGATACTGTGATTATATTAAAAATAAGCAAAGTATGATTATTCCTCCTAATGCTCCTGATTCAAAAACTAAATGTGCTTTTTCTTCCATGCAAAAATAAGTTGGAAAACCTAATCTTGGTCTACAGGAACCTTATATGAGCCAATGTCTACAATTCAGATATTATTTAATTTTTAATTGAATCAAGGAAGGGAAGGGAAGGGAAGG
>WEIU01018919.1:578-28376 GCA_013389925.1 Aegithalos caudatus | reverse complement strand
GTTTTTTTTTTTTTTTTTTTTTAATTAAGTTTAGCAAAATACTACTTTGAGCAAGCCATTAAAGATAAACTATCAACTTGATATTTTGTTTTCTTTTTTAAGATCTCTAATAACTGCCTAACTGCTTAAAGAAAAAGGACTCCAGCATGAATTACATACTATACTGGGGTTATATTAAATATTTAGTATTTATTTGAGATGTATCATAATACATAAATGATCTACATGAATAAAATATTTTTTCCTTTAAGCAGAGTTTAAACTGTTTAAAAACCTAGAGAGCTCTAACTTCATATATAGTTTTTTTTTCTTACATATTGAAGTTTTCTTAATTTTAAAAGTGAATGCAATGAAGTAAGAAAGAGCTCAGTATGGAAGAAGAATTTATTTGAAAACAAAAAAATTCTACAGAGGTTTGGGAAATAGACTTTATGCAATGCATGCAACAAATACAGACATAGTTTTGTTTCTCATTTTTTGCCTATGTTAGCTTTCCTGGGCCTCCAACAAAAGCCCCCTTCAGTTCAGCATGTGCTCCAGACGCACAGGGAGCAGATTAAGGAAAGTGATTTAAGGCCATATCCCCAAACATGCAGCTGGGGCATTGGCCACCACGAGTGATCTCACAGGAACAGCTCAGTGGGAGTATATAAAAAAGTAGGTATTTCTTATTTCTAGAGTACTGAGAGCCCCTGGCTGAGAACAAGATGAGCAGTTACTCAGCAGAGACACAAAAAAGGAACTCAGGATAGTGGCTATCACAAGAAAAGCAGACAGACAGAAGATACCTGCACTTCAGTATAGTATAAGACATAACGCTATCCATATTCCCCCATCCCAGTCTCATTTCTTGTCTGTCTTTGGGAATAGCTTACAAGTGTTATTAGATCTTTGATAAATAGTCCTAGATAAGTGTATTCTTGGTTACTGGGCAGGGCTGAGGCAAACAGTTCAAAAAAGGGTTTTTACAACAGTTGTTTAGTGAAAAACTATTGTGCACCCTTAATTGCATGGCTCCCACTTTGAAGAGTCATCAAAGGAAAAATGAAGGAATTTGGCTGTACAGCTCCTTGAAGACCTTCTGCTTGAATCATGCCTTGTTTCCAACTGTGAGGAAGAACAGAAACCAGATCTATTTTGTGAGCTGCCACTATAAATTCTATGCCAACATTCTAGACATTTTCTATCACTCTGATACCTCTACTCAATTTTTGAAGTCTGGCACTTTCCTGCAACTTTCTCACATCATCATCTTTTAAACATTCAACATTTGACACTTCCTAGCTCCTCACCAATTTCCTTACAACACACACTGGCAGCACAAAAATGGAAGGATGAGAAATACAATCAAGTTTAGACCACTGAAATGAAGACAAACTTTTTCTAACTAATTAGTGATGGGAAGATATAAAGTCTCATTGAACTTGTTTTATCAGCACAGAAAAAAAGGTGTGAAGGGGAAAGTCAAAAGGTGTCAACAGATGTACCTGGTCAGAAGTTATTAGCAAAAATCATTTGCAGATAGGTTGTGCAGTGGAGTACAGGCACACTCACGGACTGTGCCTCACTGGAATCACAACCAGAAGAAGTCAAGATCCAAGAGGGGAGGAAGGTCTGCACTGTCAGCATGTCACTAAACATTTGGTGAGAATGGGGCCAGGACAAATGTTTTTCTGCCAGCAGTGTGTAATTTTTCTCTAGCCATGCTTGATAGAGTACATTTACTAGGAGAAAATGAGCCACAGGTATGTGTGTACTTCTCATACTGAGAGTAATGATTGCACGATGGAGTCACAACACAAGAGGGATCTAGACACAGGGACAGCCAACAGGAAACCCTTAAAAATATATATATATATTTTTTCTGATTGTATTAAGGAAAAGAGGGATGAGTTGTAGTTATTAGAATGATGGTAAAAATATAACTATACTGCCTCAAAAAAATGCCCAAACACCTCTTTTCACCTCCATATGTTTTTTAGCACCAAGACTCTAATACAATGACTTGTGTAAGCTTGCTTGTTTCTTACACAGAATCAAGATTGAAATTTAGTCAGATAAGTTCCTTACTTTTTCTTCTTGCACCAAAGATGCAAAAAAAAGCAAGTTAAGGAACAGGCATGGGGTATTTGTGCATAATTTTGGCAGCTCTGTAATTTATTACCTGTGTTCCCTGTTAACACTACCTACTGATCCTCATGAGAGCCTTCTGGGAATCCATGGTGTGGCTTTCTGCCACAAAACAGGAATGCAGGATATTCCTGTACTGCTTTTGGCCAGGTTGGCCAGCAGGAACAAGACGCTGCCCCAGCAGCCACCTGCAGCTTTCAAACCATGAAGCAGAGGTACTGGAGATTGATTGGTCCTCAACATTCTTGTGAAGTTGCTCAGCAGCTTTTCTTGCATACCTGGGAATCCCTGTGTCGCTCTCCCCTGGCATGCATAGAGTAACATGGGAACTGCCTGGGAAACAACTCTCTTGTACAGGCTATTGGCAACAGGTTGTTTGTTTTTTCCTTTGTTCTTATTTTTGTTCAGGAGATGAGGGAGCATGTCTCAAGTGATGTCACTGAACACCTGCAATGTAGTCAAACATGACACATCTTCCCATGTACCAAATTTTATACAATCTTTCAAGTATTTCTTTATGGAGACCGATTTGTAAATGTACATTTGAAAAGAAAGAAATAAAAATATTGCTTTTTGATCTGTTTTATACGAATGACAATGTGATAGTTACACATTTATTCTCACAAAATAAAATGAAAGGTCCTTACATTTTGCTCAAAATAAGTCAGCTGGCTTTCTGCTTTCTGAAATAAATTGAATAGTAGTATTGTAAACTAAAATACAAATTTCAACTTCTGACAGCTAATATCTATTTTGCAGATAGCATATGCTTTGGTTAAACATATAAAATATTAAAATGCATGTTCTGGCTGAAATTAATTTGCCACTCACTGTTGTAATTTTAACTGAATTTACCCAATATCTTTCATAAATCACACAGAGAAAAATCCCCCAGCGAACTGCTGTTTCTCTCACTTCCTCTCTCCTCCTAGTAGTTAAATATTTTGCAGAGATCCTGCCTCAAGCCAATTTTTTTCTCAAGGTTTACAGGTGATTAGTTTTGAATCTTGTGCTCCCACGGTATTTAAAACCTGATTTTCCTGACATGGTTGGAATAAAAGCAAACTGTCAATAAATTAAATGCAAGCTTTACTGCCCTGAGATCCAATTAGGTATTAGCAAGTACAACACAGATCCAGTCAATAGGACACAGAAAAGAGGTGGTTTGCATCACTAGTTAATCAATATACAGGGCTCTACAATATCCACAGGAAGGAAAGTCAGCATAACACCATTTATGTTAGATATTCTCCTGGATTAGTCAAGTACATTATTTTGCCTTTTACGGGTAAAGTCTTCCCCTTTCCCCTTTCCTTGAGCATTCAAAACATAGTTTGTTTCTTTTTAAAGTAAAGAGAAAAACACATGACACATTTAATGGGCAGTCACTGAATATCATGTCTAGGAGAACAGCAAATTTCCAGAAGACTAAACAGTGTTCCTTTCTGAATAAATATCTCTGATCGTTATTTGCTGTGGTAGAGTGGCTAAAAAAAAAAATACAAAAACCAAACCAAACTACACCACATGATTAGGTCTGATGCTCTGCTGATGTATTGGAGACTGAAGGAAAGTTAGCCTGAACCTGGCTGCCTTTCTTTTCTCATTTTCTCATTTTCTCATTTTCTAAGCTGCAGTGTGGCATAGTCTTTAGCCAGCACAGCAAATCCTGACTGAGAATGCATTAAACCGAGCAGATGAATGGCAGCATTTTAAAGCTAATCTGATATCCTAGACATGCTTGTGGGTTTTAAAGAGTCCACATCAGATAAAAAGGACTACTGGACACTTGAGAGCTGACATATTCTTCTAAAGAGGGAGGATGCTGGGAATTCAATTGGGCCATAGAGAATATTCTAAAAAAAAAAAAAATAAAATTAAATTAAAAAAAAAAATCTAAAAGGGAAAATGTCGTTTTTTATATCACCAAAAAGATAAAGAACAGAGATCTACAAAATCAAATCACTCAAAAAATACACTCAACTGAAAAGACAACTGTAAATAACTGTATGGAGGAACTTAATACTGGAATAATTAATTCATTACAGACTTTCCTCAATTAAAAATTAATGCCCTTTACATCTTAGAGATGCAAAGGAAGTTATGATTCAGTCTTTTATAAGTAAAATTAAAACTTTATAAGTAAAATTAAAAATTAGTAAAAAAACCCTCACTAAGTTCAGGAAAGCTAACTCAAATTTCACTTTCCTGTCTCATGCACACACTTTTATCCCAGACTCAGAGGAAATGAAGGTTTTATATTAATTGATTGCAAAGTAGAAAATGTAGTTAACACTGTGCTTTCATGATACTATTTCTTACTTAATGAAAAACAATTACATTCCAGCCAGGTATTTCATCAAACAGCCCTTTTTCCTTGATCCAATGTGTCTGAACCTTCTTTTATAGAATTAACCTAAACTTGATACTTAATGAATGTTTTGCAAAAGCCACAACTAAGGTTAAATACACTGATTGTTGTTTTTTTCCTGCATTAGAGAAAAAACCTGAGGTGTTCAGAAAAATGATGTGGGCTTGAGTTTAGTATTTGAGCCAGCTGCTGCAGGCAGACACACATTTGGAAAGATATTAGGCTGATATGAATGACATTATTCTACATTTCATTTGGGGGCACAAGACTTAGACTGGATAACCAGTTGTAAAATTAAATGTATCAAAGGGTTCTGCAATATAAAAAAAATACCAGAATCAACAGCAATGTCTTCCTATTGCAAGAAGCATTCCCAATGGTGAAAATGCTTCTAGCCAGTATTTGGGAGAAAAAAGAAACACGAATTGAAGTGCTACAGTATCCATACTGTAGCTCTACATTCCTCAGGTAAAAAACCCCAAAACTCTCACAACTAGCAACTCTGACTACTGTATCTTATGGATGTATTTGTTATCCTTTTCTGCAATTCTTAGTTTACAGTTAATTTCCTCTGGGTTCAGAGGACAAATAAGGCTGAGAATGTGTTGTGCCCAGGAATGCTGCTTTTCAGTTGCAGCCTTAGGAAGATGGATAACTTCCTGTGAGACATGGCACCAGGAGTTCATTCACACCACATTAGGGAAGGGAATCTCTCATGCAGAAGGTTCCACTGCTCTGCTTGTACAAGAAAAGGCTTCTGAAGTTCACATGGACCCTTTGTTTTCCACATTCTACAGCACTGGTTGTATACTCCACCTCTAGGCCTAGGACCCTGTTATTGAACTGTTATTAGTGTTAAGAGATCTGAAAGACAACTGCTGCTTAGAGTATGTGCCTTTATAACTGTTCATATCTTGATGAGCTAATGATGGGAAAGGAAGAGAAAAAATATCTAAAAGCCCTTAACAGACGTGATAGTATTTTTTCTTGATTTTATCTTATCGCTTTAACAAAAGTGATTGCTAAACCAGTTTTTAATGTTAGACAGCATCAGCACAGCAGATCCAGAGTCAAGAAATGGAATCTCTTGGAAATGCTGGGATATCTTTGAGTTGTTATTAGCTGGGTAACACAACTGCTGAAAAGTCATAATCCCCAAATACCCATTAATTTTAAGGACTTTTGCTTCTGTACAGAAGCAGACTTTTCTTGAGACTTTTTCTTTTTAGAGAGAAAGTCATAATATTTAATGTAATTTATAGAATGCTACTCTTCAGTTTTTGAAAACATTCTGAAATATGACATATGACCCTGACAATTTCAATGGAATTTAAACTTTCTGGTCTTCTTCCTTATCCCTGTTTTCTTTAACTCTTAAAGTTCTTTCATTTTTCTATTCCATTATCATAACAGACTATGCCAAAATGCTTTTAATAGTTTGTTTAAATAATGAATTTTGATTCGTGATGTTGTTAGGCTTTCCATTAAAGCAAAAAGTCAATACAAACTTCAATAAAATACAACATATTCCAATAAAGTTTCAACGAAGAAGAAGAAGAAGAAGAAGAAGAAGAAGAAGAAGAAGAAGAAGAAGAAGAAGAAGAAGAAGAAAAGAAGAAGAAGAAGAAGAAGAAGAAGAAGAAGAAGAAGAAGAAGACGAAGAAGACGAAGAAAACGAAGACGAAGACGAAGACGACGACGACGACGACGAAGACGAAGACGAAGAAGAAGAAGAAGAAGAAGAAGAAGAAGAAGAAGAAGAAGAAAGAAGAAGTGCTGAAAAAACTACCCTGCTTTATGCTTTCCTTGGCTGAAAATGTGGCTAAGAGCTCTAAACAGAGTTCCAAAATCTAGAAAACAAGTATCAGAAAATATACCAGTTAGGCTCTTATAGTTGCCTACATACACGTTATCCTGGTAGAGAAAAGCATATTTACATATAAGATTCAATGGCTGTATGAGTTAAAGAATAAACAAATAAATGGGGAAGTAAAAAAGCCAAAAAACCCCCACAACTCCAGAAAAAGTTCAGACAAAACTGTGAGGAAATTACAAAAAAAAGTCTGTGAGGTAAGAAAATCATTAAGGATAACCTCAAATATATAGGACATATAAGTTCTTTTTCTAAGAATCCTGAATTAATTGTAATCACTTTTCCATTGAGCAATATGGCCTTTGTGTTTGCTGCTGAGCCTAACAGGATTTTGGGGTTGTGTGATATTTTTCTTGATGGTCATTAATGTGAACATTTTTGTGCTTGTGCCTATATTTTTAAAATGTGACATAAATGCTATGATTCAGGCATATACCACATACATATTCCCATATTTAATTCCTGTTCTAGAAGAAACTACTTTTGTCCTCTTTTAAGAGTCTTGGGTTTTGTCCAAGATATTAAGAAATTGTGCCATCAATCACCTCTGTCCTCACAGAGAATTTTGTAATTTAATTGAACCATCAAAAAAGTCATACTGAGGTGAAAACCTGCTTTTGAATAAACGTGGTACACTCAGAAGTTTACCAAAAATTTTCAGACATTGTGTTTTAATTATAAATTCAAAAGAAGAATGTATTCTTTGCAGTTATTTTCAACACAATTTCTCTAACAAATGCAAAATGTGAAAGCTCACATTTCCAAAAGAAATGTAATAGTTAGTAAAGAATACATCATTACAAATATCTGTTTTATCCAAATACATAAGTTTTAGCATATTATAAATTCTTTTCTTATACAAATATATTTACCATATTCTCTAACTATTTCCAGAAATCAAAGATATCGTATTTGAACCAATTATATTTCAAGAAGAATTTGGTTGATACTCAAATTTCTTCTCTGGAAAAAAAAAAAAAAATCTGAAAATCATCTTCATGAGAAATATAACAGTAACTTCTGAATGAAATTTCAATGTCAGGATTCATTTTAGATCTTCATGTTCTCAACTATGCCAACCAATTTTTTTTATAGTAAAATTCCTTGGATACTAAAGAGTGAGGAGAAAAAAATCACAAGATTATCAGCTTATTCTACAAACAAAATATTCAGAAACAAAAATGAACTAAATAATACTTCTAACATACAAAAATATTGAAAATGGTGGAAGATTTTATAGCACTAAATAGCCAAGAAAGACATATTTCTGCCTCTTAGATATGAAAAAATTATCATAATGGTTTTAGTAGTTGAACAAGGTGACAATTATTTAAATTTCATGAAGATTAGTTCTTTTGACCACCAGGATTTCACCTTGCAATCTAATCAATTATCTCATCATGTTCCCATGTATCATTTGGGGCTGACAAGGGGAAGTTATATTTTAAGTATCCCCACCAAAGTGCATATTCTTTCAAGTATGTGAATGTCAAACCCTGGCTCCTGCATGGCAATTTTGCCTTTGAAATCAAATTCTCTCAGAAGTCCACTCCAGAGGAAACCCTCATGAAGCCATGAGCTTGTCCAGCTCCAGAACAGCTCCATAAAGCCAGTTTTCCACCTTAGTACTCGTGCAATGTAGTATTCATTAGAATTGCTTTTCTCTGTGAGCACAGATGGGCAGACAAATCCATTTGTTCTTTAGAGCCTCCATTCTGCCTGGGTTTATCAGCCATAGGCTCACCCATTCAGTTCCCAGGCTTACATGCATCATAGCACATATATTTTACTGCAGGAGCTGCCTGCTCACACACCCTGATGACTGCAGTTCTTGTGCTGCAGCTACATCAAATACAAATACAATGATTGCTCAGTCAGTTCTGTGTAACAAGAGCTCCTGGAGCTACCAACAATTATGTACAAGCCCATATAGCACATAAATTAAGAAGTTTTGTTCCTACACCCTTTAAACCTCATTCCTTTACTTGCAATGTTAAAAAAAAAAAAAGAAAAAAAAAAAAAAAGAAAAAAAAGAGTGCTATTATTTGAGACTTCACAAAATGAAGTTATACAAAGGCTTAGGGCAAAGAGTTTATCAGTCATCCAAAAGTCTTACTGAAATGTCATGGAGCTCCTGAATGCAACACAGAGAAGTTCTGCATTATGGATTGTTGAGGTCAAAATGAGTACCATTTCCTATAGAATTTTTTTTTTTTTTTTTTTTTTTTTTTTTTTTTTTTTAAGATATATTCATATGTACATTTAGAGCAAACCCTGGGGTATGTTTTTTTAAAAAAAGGCATTTTAAGATCTTCAGCAGCTGTTATGATTAGATGGTTTTTCTGATCTATTGCTACATTTAGACCAGGATGGTTTATTACCTTCCACCTTTCACTGACAGTTGGCATATTGAAAACTTTTTTCCATCCTCCTTATTACAAGCATCAGCTTAAATGGTGCGAGTGTTGAAGTGAAGAGCTGAGATTTTTCTAATATGATTTCTTGAGACTGCACAATGTTGATGTTACTAACAGTATGATGAAATTATACAGCATGCTGCTCATTGTACAGAGTAATATACAGAGCCGTGGTGGTCTTGTCAAATTTCTTTACTTGGAAAATGGTAGAAGCTACAAGCTCTTCACCTATCTGTTCGACACCAAGGTAGAATCTGGTCTAGCAGAACATGACCCAAAATAAGTGTTACAATTTATTTTGAAAGGGCATAGTCAGGATGAATCTAAAAATATATGTTCTCTTATATATTTAAGATCCCTCAGCAGGTTAGATCAACCAAAAACCAAAATGTATAAAAAGCTGTCACCTAAAAGAAGATGAATGCACACAATCTGTGAGCTTAGACAATTTTCTACGATTCCAAAGAGTTTATGTTCAGATCCTCCTCATTCCATAGAATGAATCCTTTTTATCCTTCAATTTTTGTGATAGTTTCTGATCGCACTTTTTGTTCAGTTTTGTCTGAGTTCTTCATTCCATTAATTCAGCATTAATTTCTTTTATTAACATGTCTCCTTAAGAGGCTTTTAATTAATGACATTGACCGCTTGTCTCAAATTCACTCAAAATCCTTGATAAGTGCATGAAAGGGAAAGTACATCTAAGCATCAAATCAGAACCATTTCCTACTTTCTTATTCACACTAATTCTTCTAAAATGGAAAGAAACCCAAAACAAACAAACAAACAACAAAAAACCCCAAACAAACATCATTAACAACAACAACAACAAAACCCAAAAAAACCCCAAACAAACAAACAAAAAAACTGCAAAACTTTGCTGGTAACTCTTGGAAATATCTACTAGAATACACCATTTTTGATTGAGAAGTGCAGGAACTGTTGACCCTAAAAATAAGAGAAAAGATGCAATGTTGATCACAGGGGTGGATAAGAAATAGGAAATCCTTTATATTTTTATATCCATATAAAACATTGCATAGAATTAGTTTGTATAATTCATGAAGCTGTTCAATATTAGTTAATTCCAGCTTTATATTGCTAAATCATTCAATGAACTAACAATGACTTTTTAGCTCCAAAACCATATGCAAAATATTTTTTCTTTTCCCCAGAATGAGATTATGATTCTGTATCATCTTTTCTGGGAATCTCAACCAAATCCAAGCCTGAGAGCTTTAGAACTGACAAGAAATTGTAACCTCATTTACTTGAGAACAAAACAACATTCTCTGTAGAAGTGTTGTGAAATGTGGCTGAATTTTTTTCTTTTTGAATTATGCACTCCTTAATTCCCCAGTTAATTCTCAAACTGCAGTTAGAAAAGTAAAACAGCAAGAAAGGGAGTAACTTGGCTGTATCAGAGTAAAATGTTGATTTAGCAATCATGACTAAAGTAAGTCACCAGGAACCATCTTCATACAACCTGGGGAAGCACAGGCAATTTTTTGAAGTCTTCTACAAGAAAGTGGAAGCTAGAGGACAGAAAATTCCAATAAACAGTAAAAAAACCACCTCTAACCCCCAAAATATGAAGTTAATACCCTATAATCATGCATAAAACACAGAACAATTGGGCCAGATGGATATGGTTACATATCTGGTGCTGGGGATCCAAATATCAAACAGCTGAAATTTAGGGGCAACCCTTCAGGCTAACCAGAATCTGATTCCATAATCTGAATGTCCCTTGGCAGCCAAATGAGAGAAGATGAGCAAGGAAAGGAGGTAAAATTAAAATGCACATATAAATAAAAAAAGCAGCCTTGGATAAAAGTTGCAGGTTTTGAAACAGAATTAATTTCACTGATTGATGTAGCTAGTTTTCAGGTTGCTAGAGAGCACTGACATAGTGACTGCTGATAAATGTACAGGAATTAAAAGCATTAACCCACACTACTCAAAATTTATTATTTTTGCACCTATGTGAATTGATGCATCCAGACAAAACATTTCTTCATTTTTCCTCTATTAACTTTACCAACAAATATCAGTACTCTTACCTTGAGCACAAGTGAATGTTTCTAATTCTTTCTAAATGGAACTGGTCTTTTTTTTTGGACTCCTAAGAGCAAAGAAGCGCAGAGTGCCCTCCAGTCACATGGGACAGATATCTGTCAATAACATCTCTGGAGAGAATTTTCCTCTCTGTCCCATAAGCAATTCTTTCACTACTTTGTGTTTTCAGAGTCCAGCCCTCAACCAGAGGAAATTTAGGCACCATCTATTGCCTTAAACTTGTCCCTGCATGGATAGGTAGTTGCCGTCCCAAACAAAAGAAATAATTAAAAATAAAATCCCTGTAAGTAACGTAGTTCATCAGTAACAGTATTTGGGGCACTGATAGTTCTGTTCTGGTTTGCAGGCCAAAGTACTGGTTGTAGCCTAAAATTGTACGTCGATACAGACACATTGCTAGAGATGATCTTGTTCTCTTCTGCCTTTGAAACTAACACCACCCTGCTTGAGCTACTGGCTGAAACCAAGACCAACAGAAACTTTCTTTTGGATTTAAGGATAGCATAAGGAAGACAATAATTAGCTACAGACACTGCTGCTGTGACTGTCATGCTTTAACCCCAGCTGTCAATTAAGCACCACACAGGCACTCAATTTTTCCTCATGTTAGGAATCAGAGGGGTAAAAGTGAGAAAATTTGTGGCTTGACACAAAGTTTAATGGGGAAAGCAAAAGCCGCACTCACAAACAACCAACCACAAGGAATTATTCACTGCTTCCCATGGGCAGGCAGGTGTTCAGGCATCCCCAGAAGGGCAGGGCCCCATCACACGTAATGGTGACTTGGGAAGAAAAATGCCATCACTCCAAATATTCGCCTCCTACTTCTCCCAGCTATATGTGCTGAGCATGGTGACATTATGGAATATCCATTTGGACAGGTGAGGTCAGCTGTCTGGGCTGTGTCTTCTTCCAGCTCCCTGTGCATCCCCAGCCTACTCACTGGTAGGGCAGTCTGAGAGGATGGCTATCCGCAAGCACGGCTCAGGGATGACTACAACATCCCTGGAAATATTGGCAGTTTCCAGCACAAATCGAGAACACAGCCCTGTGCAAACTACTGTGAAGAAAATTAACTCCATCCAGTCAAAACCAGCACAATAAATTACTCAGAACAGCCTATCTGTGGTTCTATTTGTCTGTAGCTCTTTTTAGCATATCTTAAATTCTTTTCTTATACAAATATATTTACCATATTCTCTAACTATTTCCAGAAATCAAAGACATCGCAGTTGAACTAATTATATTTCAAGAAGAATTTAATTATACTCTTGGGCTTAACTTTGCCACCATTTAAGTGGAATTGGTAGAGCAGTAAAAAAAGAGGAGTGAAAAAAATTAAGGCAGCTTACTGAGTAGGCACAATATATTAATGCACTTTTATTATGGACATAACTCCTTATGAAGTCCTTATCTACATTAGCAGATCCACTAGTAAAGTATGTTGGAATGCAGCCGATAAAAATCTTAAAGAAAATTAAAACCTGTTTATAAATAGCTATTATTTTTGTTTCCAGACTGTTTAATGCTTATTCATCCAGTAACTCATTAATTCCAAACAAAGTCATGATAAAGAAAAATGACAGGATTTCACCCAATTCCTTAAAAATACTGTTATCTTCTGGGAAAAGGTTTTTGTTGTTTTTTTTTTTTTTTTTTTTTTTTTCAAGGGAACTTTTGCATATATTTTTCGGGTTTCTGAGTTTCTCCTAATTGAGGTATTTCTGATTTCTAGTGCAAGGATGAATCCAAGAAGGAGAAAATTCAGAGGCCTTGAACAGGACTGGATAAACTCTAGCAGGAGAAATATGAGGAAGTATTTAGTAAGGGAAATGCTTCTTTACTTAAAGATAGAAGAGATCCCAAATCTCCTGGTAATTCACCCTTGAAGAGTTGCATCTTTCTCTGCAATAAGACAGAATATATGTTCAGTATTCACTTCAATTGTCCATCTAGTTATTTAAATACCATCAAAAATACATATGTGTGGACATATAAAAATAGGATATAAGGTATTAATATCAAGATATTAAGATCTCTTTATATTTACCCCTTTGTTTATATTTACAAGGCAGGGCTGAACTGCGTTCTTCAGGTGTCCCATGGCTAAGTGTCCATTGCCCATCCTGTCAGAGCTCAGCTCTGGGAATGCTGCAGAAGGAGCTGGTAGGCTCAGGCAGTCCCCGGGAAGGATTAGGGGACTGTGGGGCAGATTTCTCCCTGTCTCTGGATGCAGGGAGAAAGCAGTGATGCAAAGAAGTAATAATAAATCTAAGGAGACACAAAGCTCAGGAGAAAGAAGTGTCAGCACCATTATTTCTCCTGCCATTTTTACCTTGTGAACCATCCTTTTCATCCTAATGAAAACACCAAAATGTCACATGGATCACTCATTTTAAAGTCACACTCCCTGATTTTGCCCAAGGAGGATTGTAGTATCACCTTTAAAGACCAGGGGAACATTAAAAGAGTGATAAGAACATCAGAATAAAGGAGGAAGTGCTGGATATGACTTTTTAATATGATTTTTTAACATGTAATTGATGAGGTTTTTGCATACTTATTGTTCAGTTTGGACTATTGGAGATGTTAGAGTTCATTGAAATAACAGCAAAATCTTAAATTCTACCCACATTTCCTGTTGTGAATATCCCAGTTCAGTATAACTAGAATTCTAAAAATTAAAAATTGCAGTTTTATAGTTAGAAAACGTTTGTTTTATTCCTTAAACAGTGCAAACTGCAAGAGTATTATCAATTTAACAATGCCAAAGTGCTCTGTATTTAGAGTCCAGTGAAAACTCTGAGGCTTGCCTACAGCACTGAAACTTTTGGGAGGATGGATGCTG
Organism: Aegithalos caudatus; assembly: GCA_013389925.1. Classification (NCBI taxonomy): domain Eukaryota; kingdom Metazoa; phylum Chordata; class Aves; order Passeriformes; family Aegithalidae; genus Aegithalos; species Aegithalos caudatus. Next base: position 14,658 of record WEIU01018919.1, on the reverse strand, counting down.
TTTCTCTGTGAAGGAGTTTGCTTTGGTTCATTAAAACAAGTGTGAGAAATACTGTCAGGAGAACAAAAATCAAAGCAGCGTTCCAACTATAGTTCTGGACCTTGAGCTTGGATGCTGAAGAAAGAAGGTTAGTGTTACCACAAATCAAAGGTACTTCATTAACTCCTGCTTTTTATGAGGTTGCTCAGGCAAATTGTACAATATAGCTTTAGACATCATTAACTTTGTGACCTTAACATTTATGTGTTGGTACACAATTCAAATTGCATTAGTGAGCTGAGCAGCCCCTACTGTGGAAGTCTATCTTATCTCCCCCTTCCCCCCAAAGTCATTATAAAAGAACACGTGAAGGCAAGTAGACTTCATGCAAAACTAAGTTTACCTCTGATTTATCCACACTTTTAATGTTTCCTTCATGCCATAAAAAAGCATTTGATACAAATTGGTTCAGGGTAGGGTTTCTGAAACATAACAGTACATCTAAAGAGGAGATAATGCAGCCATGGGGAATTACCTTTCATTTATGAGTGTAAACTCTTAAGAATAGAGCTACTATATTCAAGAGTTTCAAAGGAAATAATTTGATAGCAGTATACATTTTAATTGCAATATTCCCATAGAAGTACTAATTTTGCAACTTAAATGACCTGCTGGCAGCACTACAAGAGAAACATAATTATAAAAAAATTATTTTAATAATGATAGACACACACCTGTTATTTTACACTGCCAGGCAACTAGTTTCATTAAAACAAAAGAAAAGCAACACCAGTGGGAAAAGAGATTAAAATAAAGGTGGTGTGTTCATGGCTTGAGGCTCGATGATCCATTTGTAGGGTTGGAGCTCTTTATCATGAAAGGGAATGAGTAATTTGGCTAATGCAGAGAGGATTTTAGTATACTGTGTTCAATTGCTCACATGCTTTGAATAAGTGTGTCGAAAAAATGTGATTCCTTTGATTTCTTTATCATTTTTGGCTAGATCTTACAGTTTGGATGATAATTTTCCACTATTTTCAAAATTTACTCTAGCATCAATATAACAGCTTTCTGTGAAGAAATGAATGTCCAATATTGGCAACTCAAAATCTTTCACTGTTTAATTGGATTTGAAAAAGGCAAAAGGTAGTAACCAAAAGCGTAGAAATACATAAGGACACATTGTGAAGCCTACCCCTGTTACTTTAATACATAAATTGGGAAGGAAGACATAAGTCATGTTCTGACAAATTAGTTTCTCTTCTAATCTGTTAGATTTGTTTTGGAAAGATAGGGAACAATAAATAATCGTATTGAGGAGAGAGACAACATCATACAAGGGGAAGCTGTTCTCATTTTGTGAGAATAAAACACATGAGAACATTTATACTTCTCTTTACCCTACCCATATACTATTTTTAATAATTCTTTTAGCATGTCAATAATCTTTAAAATTTTGTTCTAGCATACAATTTTTGTAATGAAACAAAGATTTTAAGTACTTCTGTGGTCAAGTTCTAAAGTCAATGCTGGTGCCAGTTGTAAAGAAGTTAACACAGGGTCCAAGAAATAGAGCAGAGTGAACTACAGAAGATGAGACATGTGATGTACTTTTATAATCTTCCTCTGACATGACTACTTAAATATCAGGAGCCATTTCTTGATTCATAATTTCAATAGATAAAGGAAGGGAATAACAGATTATCAGATAATTAATACAATCACAGGGTTTATATCAAAGTCTATTGGAGTGCTTTGCTAACCCTTCCTTTAAGAACTTCCCTCAATGAACATTAACTAAAGTTAATGATATGACTCCTAATATGATGGAAACAGCTAAAAAACACATTATTATAATTTCAAATTTATAGAATAAAGGTGAAAAAAAGATGAAGATTACTATACAATATATACCTGTCCTCCATAATTCACTGTTAAACGTTCACAGATATACCAGTATTCCACAGATCAATTCTTGAAAATCTGTGTTCTGGGAAAATCAAACTCAGAGAAAAGGTTTGATTACTGGTGTTAATTCCTCCCTGTGGGAGGAATTGTGTTGCACACCACCCACAGATCAACCTGAAATGGTTCTCAATCAAAAAGTGACAACTCTCCAGCCACAGATTCAGGAGACTAATAAGATTTTATATCTTCAGTTATCACACTTACTACTTGATTTGCTAATCTGAAACAGACCGCTTAAATTCTTGACTAAGCACTCAGCTCTTAGTACATACCACCTGAGCCTGAGTTTTTGCTTCTGGCTTAGTCATGCTATTTTCTCCACCTTGCTTCTCTGACATCTGACATCTTATCATAGGAAAGTTTCCATGGCAGCCAGTATAAAGCCACAATTGAGCCTTGCCATTATATTTGATGGGCTTTTTCTTTGGAGATTCGATCCAGACTGCAATACCATTTGTCAGGAAACTAACCAAGAGATCAAGAAGAGTTTTGGGCATTTGGAATAGATTTATGCTTTAGCTATCCTCCTCAATCAAAGGACAAAACTTAAAAAAAACCCAGTAACAAACAAATACCAAACAAAACACAAACAAAACCACCAAACAAACAGCCTCCAAAACATATAGAAAACTAAGTAATTGCCATATATGGCTATAAAATATTAATTTACAAACAACACACCGATATATTATATTTTTCTGGGTTATGAGTGTTTAAGAAAACATTATTTAATCCAAAGGCTTGGACTTTATAAACTTAAGATGCTGAGCCATCTTTACAAGTCTGTAGTCGACTAAATGAAAAAAAAAAAAATTAAAAAGAAAAGAGGCAGTACATCTGAAAAATAATAGAGGAGGAAGTCTCCTGCTGTGGTATCACCCTCCAATAAATACAAAATGCACAACCCCAAACAAAACCTTCCAAACCAATTCAACCACCTCTACAAAGTCTTCTTGTTCATGGATACAATTTGCTTAGAATAATGAGGTAAGTGGCTAATAAACAATTTATTCTGTAAAAAGTATTTGATATGTGGATGGTTTTATGATCACATTAATGTACAGAATCTGTATGTACATATGTACATACCACTGGGCATATATAAAAACATCTGTGAGTTTCTTTTCCCTCTCCCTTACATTAAAAAATTAAAAATAAATTCTCCAAATCACAGCTTGATCACGAAAATTGGCAAGGCAGAGAAAATAGTCATGAAAATCTGGACTCCCTGAAAAAAAACCCAAAAAAACCACTAGTATAAAGATGAGAATTATTTCCTCATCTGCCTGTGGTTTTTNTCACTTTATTATTTCTTGTGTTTTTTTTTTTTTGTTTTTTTTTTTTTTTTTTTTTCCTGCTAGGCTCATAAAAGCAGTTTCTCCACAGATTTCCCTCAAGTTTATTACCCATACAAAGTTTCCTTATTGATTATCTCAACAATTCATCTGCTGCATGAATATACCAAACTAAAATATAACTAGTGATGAGTCTTATGCTGCAGGAGTCAAATTTACTCAAGAAATCTATTTCCCTGAAGCAAAAATCACAGAACCAACCACAGAATTATTAAGGTGGGAAGTGAGCCCTGGAGTTCCTTCTCAAGCAGGGAGTTTTAGAGTTTGGTACTCAGAATTGTGTTCAAATAGCTTGTAAATATCTTCAGAGGAGAAGACTGCAAACGCTCCCTGGGCAGCCTGTTCCAGTGTTTTATCACTCTCAAAAAAACTTCTTTATTGTTTTCAGGTGGACCTTTCCGTGTTCCAGTTTTTACCCATTGCTTCTCATTCTCCTGTTGCTGGGCACCACTGAGTGGAGCCTGGCTCTAGCCTCTTGACACCTTTCTTCTGACACTTACAGACATTAAATCCCCTCTCAGTCACCTTTTCATGAAGCTCAACCATTCTTTTATGTGAGTTGCTCCAGCCCCTTATTTGTGTTCACAGTCCTCCACTAGACTTGTTCCAGGATCTTCGTGTCTCTCTTCTAGTGAGGAGCCCAGGACTGGACCTATGTAAAGAACTCCTATGGAATTAGTCTGTGCACACTCTCTGCAAGCTACAGAGACTACACCACTATTCAAGGTTTGAACAAAAAAGGAAATTAGGCTGAAACCATTGCCTTCAGCTTTTTCCTTCTTTGAATATCAGTAAGTACACTTCTAGAGTCTCATTATGCCCTTGGCAGGACTTCCACTACCATTTACACATGAATACTTTCTTTTTTATGGACCCAATATTGTTTTGTTCAAAACACATTTATCATTACAGAATGTGATACAGTAGGAGCAAACTGCAAGCACTTCTCATCAACACTGTCTTTGCAAAACAATTGCACATGAAAAACAGCCAGTATGTGAACCTGAAAATTCTTGTTTTACAATTCACTGCAGTTCTCAGGGGCTTGTCTGTGATGAACGTACTTGTTCATGTGGTTGAGTACCAAGTATATAGAGTATTGTGAGGAAATAATGAAGGTTTGGGTTAAAGTAATATCTGAAACTGAGAAAAAGTTACCCCAATATGTTTGCTATGAGCAGCATTTAATGGATCTTATTAACTAAGAGATATTAATTAATTATTAATTAAGAATTGTAATTCTTTTACACAAATCAAAACTTTTGGGGTGGTTTATAAACAATTCCCCAGTTGCATACTCGCACTTTTGTGAAGGACACACACCCATCCATACTTTAGCACAACTTTTTGACAGGGCAGATTCAAACATGGATGCAACCTTTCAGCTGGAACTGTCTTCAGCCCCTCAAATGGTTAAAAGGAAAGTAAAAATGGTAGTAGTGTCCTAAAGGAACAGATATAGATATTCTGCATACATTCTTGCATGCAACACTATCTTCACTGGTTTCTGATGAAGGCAATTCTAAAAACCCTGTAGAACGTTAATGCAAAGAGTCTAACCACAGCCCCAGTGTTCTCTGTGTCCTATAAGCACTGATAAAAATGTTTTATGAACTAGGAGAGCCACTGTTTTCCTCACCTGGCCTCTGGCATGTGTAACCTCCATGGTTCTTTTGGGTCATGCCCAGAGGAGTTCGGGAGTCAGGTTGGTGTTTGCTGGGAGCAGGAGTGCTCCTCTTCAGCTTGGACAAGGAGCGTATGCTGCAAGTGGCACTTCCAGGAGCAGAGCCACAGGCTGCTCAGCCCACCCACCCATCCTCACTTCCCCCCAGCACAGTCTGACATTTGTTCAAATGATGAACAAGGAGTGTGCCAAGAAAGGTCCAGGCTCTGCTCAGTGGTGCCAAACAAGAGGACAAAAGGCAAAGGGAAGAAATGGATGCACAGGAAATTTCTACCTGAACATGAAGAGAACTTCTTCACTGTGCAGTGACCAAACGCTAGAACAGATCACTCAGAGAAGCTGTGGAATCTCCCTCACTGGAGATATTCCAAAACAGATGCAACCCTGTTCTATGTGTCTGGGATGCCCCTGCTTGAGCAGGAAAGTTGGACCAGATGACCCACTCTGGGATTCTGTGATGATGATTATTCTTATATGAAATTTATTACATGCCAGCAAGACATGTTTTTTTGCTTTGCTTTGATTTATCAATTATCAACCAAAGTGGAATAAGTTAAAGTAGTAGGTAGCATAGAGACAGCATAAGAAAGGAAGAAATAAAGAAGTGAAGTAACAAACAACCTACATGCACAAACTTATAAAGCAGTTTTTCTCAGACTGCACTTCTTCCAGAACTCTAATTTCCTAGAAGACAACCATTTATTTTTAGAGTTTCCTTGGTTATCAGGAATTACTAGTGGACAAAGTGTTTTAAGGTTTTCATCTCTTAGTGTGTGGGCAGTCACATCCAGAGCTACCATTACATTTAATATACTGAGCTGTCCTTTCTCCAGAGGTGACCAAACCTACCAACAGTGGGGCACTAATCGTGATAAGCAAACCATAGTACAAAGAAATCCCATCCAAAACCTGGTAATATTGAGTGATATTCTTGTAATACCCAGAAGAAGCAGTTTACATATTGGAGAGAAAGAACTTGAGAAACTTTCATCCAGTCCAATACATAAAGAAATCAGATTTGTGTCAGGCTCCTAACATATACCGAAGAAACAGAGTTCCCAGGACCACTGGGGTTTGAAAAATGTGGTGTTTATCTAACCTTATGTGAGTAGTGTGCATACAAAGAAAACTTGTAGTTTGGACAGTGAAAATGAGAGATTGTTGTCACTTTACATTAAGAGCATTTACTAAAATGCCATTTCTCATTATTTCTGTGTTTATTTCCCCCACATGTATTCATCTCAACCTGAAATTCATTTAGTTAATGCCATTGAAAGCTTGTCTTAAACAACCATTTCTGCAGTGTTCATACACACCAATGGCTCTTCACAAACAGCCTTTCAGGCAGTTCAAGTGTTTAACGAAATGTTCACACACAGGAACTCTCTGTCAAGGCTTTGTGGAGTAGTCATAGAGAAGAGAAGAGAACACCCAGTTTCTGAATCTTGTAAGAGTTCAGATTTATTTGAAGTGGAGTGGGGCAGGCAGAGCACCAGATCCCTGGGAATGTTTGAATTCAGCTATTCAAGTTCTAGATAATTAGACTATCTCACTTCAAAGGTTCAGTAATGTATTCTCAATATCACTGTAATGTAATACACTACTTAAAAACCAAATCTAATTGCAATCTTGCAAAACAAGATGAAAAACAGCTCATAGAGATTCCATACAAAAATCGGTTTGAAATTGCTGTCACAGTGACTCCTTCCCATTAAGGCTAAAGGAGGGCGGCTTCTATGTTTTAATTCTGAGAAAAATTAAGTTATAGGACTTGAACATCTAGAAAAGTTACCTTGGTACATTCTCAATTAGCCTGTTTCAATGTAGAGGAATCTGGTCTGTAAACTTCTGATAAGTCTATAAATAAAAAAATCCATGTATCAAGTTTAGTTGTACAGCTGCCTTTTTTCATGTAAGAAAAGACTTAGAAGGGCAAGAAAGTCTGAGAAGTGGAACATCTTCCCATGCAGATATGATCATCCATAAACACTGTCAGCCACCTCAAAAAATTGATAACACTGATCAAGGTAATACTGACAAGCTGAATAATCTTCCACTTTTTTTAAGAAAAAAAAAAGCAGCCCAAAATAGATCACTCCTGGGAAAAACAAGCATTTGACTTTAATCAAGAAAGACCAAGAAGCAAAATAAGGAACTTCACAAATGAAGAAAGATGCTAGAAAGACAAGGCAGATTAAAACAATTACCTGGGTTTTATCACCTCCATCATGGCTATGTAAAATCTTACACTTGCAAGAAAAGAAGAACTGTCCACCAGTAATGAGAACACAGAAAGATGAGGTGCTGGGTATCCACAGAAAAGCATTTCTGCTTTAGCTTGGTATTGTCATAATCACCTTCTGTAGCCTTCTTTTGACAAAATTGGAGGCAGAAAATATACATAAATGCTTTTTCAAATAACATACTAGACCACTTACTGGGAAAAAAGTGAAAAATTTTTAGAGCTTCCTCATTATTTCCTTCACCCAGTGAGGAGTATTTTCTGATCAAAATTATAAAATATCAGAAGTTTACAATCCAATATAAAAAAATACTACCATTAAAGTATTATAAAAAGGAAACCAACATTAAGAAAACCAGAATTACAATTTCCAAATTAGAACAAAGACCTTTCACCTGTAAAATATTTTTGTTTCTCATTTTTCTGGGAAAACCAGGGTATTTTGCTCCTAGCTCAGCCCATGTAAAATAAAATATATACACATATATGGATTTACATATCTCCTGTGCCAGACTGGAAAGGAGACCTTTGATATCATCTAAAGTGAACATTTATTTCTGGGTGATCTGTAAAAGACTATTAAATGCATAATTTTAGCAAAGTAAGTATGAGAATTCAGTCACAACAGCCGCATTTATTGATGCAAATTTGTGTACATTGTGTTAATTACTTATTAACAGGGGTTGAAGTTCTGTGCAACAAATCCCTATTTGTCTGCTCTTCATCAGCCTCTTGTTTGACAAAGCCATTTTTTCTGTGAGGCTAGAAATCCACTCATCATTTCAGTTGCCCTGCAGAGAAGGGAATCAATAGTTTTAAATCCAGTTTTAGTCTAGTCCTTTAAAAATGTAGAATAAGATTTATATAGAAACATGGCTTTGAAGGCCAGACCAGTGGTGGAAACCACAGCTGGGTGATTTCTGGAACTGGGTAGGATACAATGTTTGCACACAAGCTCAACTCCCTCATCTCTCTACCAACAAAGATTTACCCAGGCAATCCACACTAGATTTGCACCTGAAGCTTAGGAGGGTTATCCAATGTTCCCCATGAATTTTCTTCCACTTGTGGTTTTCAATCATTTGCCAAAACACTGATTTCCAGGACTGTAAGGACTGACAAACTGCTCTTCTTGCAACATGAACCTTTTTAGTGTTACCAACCAAAGCAGAGTGCTCCCAAATCCACAGGTGTGTTTTCCTATCAGCTGTGCACACTGGCTGGAAGTTCATGGGCAGTGCATACAGGAGATAAGATGATTATTTTAATTCTGTTCATCTTTTCTGATAAATGGTGGTATGATATGACTCAAAGACTAATTGTAGCCTGTGGAATCTTCACTGATGTGCTAATGAACAAGGGTTGTTTGCTTTGTTTCAAATAAAAATGATTATCTAACATATTTAGCTATTCTAAGATGATTTAAAGAAAGGGCCTATATTACATAATATTTCCTCATGTTGAAGAAAGATCTTCATGCAAATAATTTTAAAGTTCAACAAAAATAACATAGACTCAAAAAAAAAAAAGTTAATTTCTCTTAGATAATAGGGGTAGTTAGGGCAAATTACTGTCCTGTGATTAGTGATGAAATGAAATATTCTCTTTCATTGTTTTGTTAGTTTTGAAACTTTCCATTGAAGATAAAAAGTGTAATAAATACTTCTTTCTTGTGAGAACATTTACTGTAAGGTCTCTTTTCAAATCCAGAATTAAGAGGATATCAAACACTGCAGTGTTAGAAAATATTTCAGCTACCTGATGGAATGAACCAGTACCACATTGCTTTAATTTCCTAGAAATCACACTTCTGAACTGCAATAATATTATGTGGTCAGATTAATTGCATTACTTAGGAAATACAAACAGACAAAACTGTTTATTACATTAGGTTTAAATGCCTAAATCATTAGGGAAACAATTCAGATGACATTTTTATTAGCTAATAATGCTAACATTACTGACATTTTGCAAAGGATATGTTAGGTTGTTTTAACTGAATTTACCACATTTTTGTCATTCTGATTGAGTTAGTTATTGCTCTTAATATTAGATACTTACAAATGTAATTACCCATTGTGATATCTGACACATGTTTTTGTTGTTGGTGGTTTAATTTCACCCAAGAAGGAATGTACTGAAGGCACAAATAACATTAAAATTAGAAAAGCAATCTATCACTAAGATTTATTTCCTAAAACAAGAGCCTCAAGTGGGAAAGTGAATGAAGCAACTAAACATATTACTAAATTAAGCAGTTCATTCCTTACATTTTCTTGTAGTTCTCAGTTCACAGAAATGTACATTTTCAGATTAATACTATGAAACAAAAAGAATATTAGAAAAAAACCTAAATATACCCATAAAGGATCACTTACAAAGCATATTTTACTTCTGAATAAGTACAAAACTATAAAAAATAGCTGTAGAATAAGTCAGACATTTAGTTTTCCAGAAATTAAGTATTTTATATTACATTGGAGTTAAAACAACAGAATATTAAACCCATTATTTTTCTGAGTTTGTATTCATTTCTGCAAAGCCACAGAACACACATGATAATGTTTTTAAAGTTCTGGAAATCACTGAGTGAAAATTAGAAGTAAAATAAATTACCATATTTCTTCTGTGATCTGTTCAGTTTGACATTTAGAAAATGTGACACACATATGCAAGACAAATCTGAAAGAAGGAATGCCATGTGAAAGGTGCCAAGACTCTTTTTGTTCAACTAATCTTCAGGAATCTCTTATTTCTTATTTCAGTTCTTTGTTGGAAAATTATCACCACCAGATGTTGTTGATATCAAATTAGAAACAACACCAAAAGTAAATATAAATATTGGTTTTAAATAAGGAAAAGGTATTTCTAATCATATAGGGACACTAATGGATGCTCAGCCATGCTGAACACACCCCAATTTTTGCCAAGGTGGCCATTGGCATCTGGCCTGTATCAGCAATAATGCGGCAGCAGGATGAGGGAAGGGAAAATCCCTCTGTGCTGGACACTGATGGCACCACACCTCAAATCCTGTGTCCAGTTTTGGATCCCTCACTGCAAGAAAGACATTGAGGAAGAGAGCTGGGGAAGGGTCTGGAGCACAAATCTGATGAGGGGGCAGTAGCTGAGGGAGCTGGGGGTATTTAGCCTGGAGAAAAGGAGGCTTTTAACAAAAGGGGGGACTTTATTCTCTACAACAACCTGAGAGGAGGGTGGAGCCAGGTGAGGGGGCAGGCTTTGCTCCAAGTTAACCAGGGACAGCACAAGGGGATACAATCTCTCTAATTGTGCCAGGGGATGTTCAAGCTGGACATCAGAAAGAATTTCTTCATGGAGATGGTGTTCAAAGTTTGTTATAGGATGCCCAGGGAGGTGTTGGAGTCACCATCCCTGCAGATGTTCAAGAAGCAATTGGATGTGGCACCATGGTCTGACATGGTGATGACTGGGAAAAGGGTGAAGTCTGGTCTTGGATGCCTTTCCCAACATTAATGATTCTGTTATCACATATGGCAGCAGTCTGAGTTGCAGAAGTGCCAGCTTTCCAAGTTGGACTTCCAATCTAGACACTTCACAAATACCTAAAGCTGTGTCCTTCTTGGTCTATTTGACAAAATTAGAGCAAGTCTCTCTCCTATGACTGCTGAGATAATGAATTTACCTAAAAATCTTGAAATAAATAAATAAATAAATAAATAAATAAGATCAGGTGAGAACCATTTATATCTAGTTTATTTCTGAACAAAAGGATCACATTTTAAGCCTACCATGACTCTCTCTGTCCTTGCCTTTCTGTGCCCTTACCTGATTCACTTGGTAATTCTAATACATTGAAACCTGTAGTCTTTTCAGACTGATTCCTGCTCTCCTTTTCAGCAGAAATGGTAATGATTCTGGGCCCCATGAAGGTGCTATTAAGGATATACCTTAAATACACAGTAATACCATACAGCTGGGTTAGATAGAAAAGTGAAATTTAAAGAAACCATTCTCCCTGTACCAGACAAAATAAATTAAAAACAAAACAAACAAATAAACAAAACAAAACAAAACAAAAAAAAAACCCCAAACAAAACAAAACAAAATAAAACCACAAAAAACCCCCAAACCCCAAGACAAAACTAAAAACTAACTTTTGTACTTTCAGTTCACATTTTCTAAGGTTGTAAAAGTGGGCCACCTTGAAGACTGCTCACTTAATATTAATCACTGTTAAATTGGAAGTAATTATTTTTAAAATGTACAAACCATGAAATCACTTCAAGATGTCTTAGCAAGCTTAAATTCCCTTACTCGACAAATGATATTGCAAATATCTGTCAAAATCTCAGGCAAATTTACAAAGCTTTAAGCTTTAAAATGTTTATACCAACAGAAGGTCCAAAGTCAGTTATTTTATTCTGAGTTTATGTGGAAAAAAAAAGTAAAAAAGAGGGACAAAAGGGTAGCCACAAACTTATTAAAAGCAGTAAATATCAGACTGTTCATAAAACCCTGCCAGCTCGTTACAGTTTTTGTGTGGAATGACTGAGCTTATTGTACTAATGTGTGAGTATCCAATATGCCAATTCTAAAAACTTTAATGGGTTACTGACAAGAGGAATAGTGAACACTTGTGAGAGAGATTTGATCAAGGACAGAGAAAAAGAGTCTAGACAACCTCTGTTATTAAACATTATTATTCAGTAGTACTTCAAGGTCAGAAAACAGCATAAACTCCTCTGTGTCATGTATTATAAATAACAAACTTTCTGCAAAGAAAAGACTCTGTCTAAAAGACTCAAGAAAATAACTGTGTGGGGTTTTTTTTGTTGTTTTTTTGTAAAGGCTAAGGGGAAAAAAGCCAACAAAACAACACACTAAGAACTCAAGAACATATTTAAGAATCCCTGTTACTATTTAAACAGAGTTCTGTAGCAGTTCTCTGTAAAAGCATTATCATATTTTGAAATGTGTTAAGTACTGCTGTGTGTTGCTCTCCTCTTTTCACATGACAGTAGCTGAACAAGCTCAGATCAACGCAGCAGAAGATGCCACAGATTCAATGCAAGTAAACACCACTCACTCCACATCTACAGCTGCCTAGTGCCTCTATTATTCCTCATGTTTTATCATGGGGAACAGCCCCTGAAAACTGCTTGTGAGAAGCTTAGGACACACTGAAGGAACAGTGAATAAAGTGAATAAACTAGTTCCACTGATGTTGCCACTATAAACACTGATGTAAACCCCTATAACATTTCCTGCAGCAAGACAGGAATGAACTACAGATCAAATAAGGACAAAACCCCACCTCCTAACATAAATGAACCCTACAACTTCAGCCATGTGGGAATAAAAGGTGGGGTGGGATGCATACTGGGGTGGGAAGTGTCTCATCAGTGAAAGAACAGGAATTGTTGTGGTCAAAGAAAAGAAAATAGTGATTTGTTTCTTAAGTATCATCCCTTAGTATTGAGATATCTCCTCAGCTAGATGAGTCTCTCTCTCTTTCGTAACATTAACTACCATCTTACATGAACAATGCACCTCTACTAAGTTACTCACAAATGAAGTAGGTGGCAGAACCCATCAAACCCAAGCCACTGAAATAAACCCTTGAGAAAAAAAATTAGGTTTGCTTTGAAATGCTTGACAAGAAAAAAATCCCATGCAGTGAGAAAACCTTTCATCATATGGCTGACTGATATCACCAATCTCAGAAACAGCTGCTGAAAGACCATAGAGAAAGAAATGGATATATTTAAGAGAAGGTACAATTTCAGTCCATCAGAAAAACAATCTTTGTACACTCAGGATAGAAAACAGACCCTGTCCCTTTCCCTTGCTGGAATCTCAACTGAGCATTTCTTGAAAATGCCCACCATTGTTCTGGTAGGCATTGGAAAAGAGACACATTTGTTGGAGAAGAGAAATCTGAGTGGGAATGAAATGTTATCTTGAAGAGGATAGGGCAAAAAGACTGCAGCAAGTGTTAAAAACCTTTTCCAAGGATGGCAACAGGTGGTACCCTGAAACAAGAGATATGGGCCAGAGGGGAAGCAGTGCGCTAGGTGAGGTACCACAAAGAAATATTTTTTTTCTACTTAAAGGATTATTTCAACCATCACAGGATGACCCTATTGGCCAACCCCCATCAGTACTCTCAAAACAAGAAAACTCTTTTCTCTCTCAAAACAAGAAAGCACTGTTGTTCAGCTGAGTTACTAAAGCTATTGTTATTTATTACTAAAGGGAACAAAAGACAAAAAGAAGGGGGGAAAAAGAGTAAAACTGATGAGGAGGTTGGGAAAAATGAAAGTGCTTGAGTCTGTTCATTAAAGCACATGCTGGTGAATGATACAATGCTATTGCTGGCAATGGGCATTCAGTCACTCACTGATCAATATCAAATAGTTGTTTCAGAGTCTTTCAATCAAAGATTTAAAAGCCTTGAGGGAATAAAACCTGTCACCTTTTAGAGACAAATGGTGCTGCTATCACTATGGCAACTAAAGTCATCTGTCATGCATGACACAGATGATTGTTACTGACTATCCCATGAAGCCTATTGCCACTGTATTAAATCACAGTTTTTGTCTTTATTTGTCAAGGCATGGTCAGACACACCAGAAGGGTGCACCTAAAGGGTACAACAGGGCTTAGAATGACAACACAGAGCAATAACTACCTGCATCAGCCCAGTGACAGGTCATTTCGTAGCTGAAAATGTTAACAAGAAGTCAGTAATTCCATAGTAAATAATGCCACCCAGTAGCACTAAGTAAATCTATGGCAATGCAGCATATCTGACAGAAGCAAAATTTTAAATACAAGGAGTAGGAGCATAAATGGGACAAGTAAAAAAAA
>WEIU01018918.1:21185-45522 GCA_013389925.1 Aegithalos caudatus | reverse complement strand
ACAAATCTAACCCCCAACAACCTAAAATTTTTAGTTTTCCAATTATCTTTGAAGGACGATCACAGCTACATCCTAGACAAACTGTCCCTCTAGAAGGTCAACAGCTTCAAAACATTGTTTTCCTAGGAACAAGCATGCCATAAAAGAAAAAAAATGTTATTTTCATATCTGTTTTTCACAGCATGTTTATACATGAGCTAAACATAAAACAAGTCCTAGAAACATCTGCCTGATATGAGATGCAGTTCTGTGTGGACTATGCTTTCCATTGAAAGGAGTTTCACCTAGGAACTGCTTTTTCCTTTGCTTTTCCCTTGCTCCTGATGCCTTGAATTCAGTTTTCTTAACCACAAGGCCCCCTGCTTTTGAGTTTGTGTGTTTTCTGAGGTTCAAGTTACACAACAAAAGCATTAAGCAAACTTTAATTTCAATTGAAATTATATGTTAACTCAGAGGAGTGTCTTTGTGTTCTCTGCAAGACTCGAAGAACATTTTCAGCACCATCTGGTGGTTAATAAGTTTATCCAAACAAAGGAGTATAAGAAATACCACACATGGTTCAACATCCTTCTGGAAGTGCTGAAGAGCAAAAAAAAAAAAAAAATTCTTTAATGTTCATAGCTCTCTTTCTCCTTGTAACTTTTTATTGTGGTGGTCCAAAAAAGAGTCAGCACAGTCAGATGGTGATTTTCATAACTGTTTGTATGAAATCCAGCATTTCATACAGGATTGTGTCCTTGTCTCAGACTTGGAGAGAAAAATCTCTCTTTACCCAGAAAAACTGGAAGGCAGACCATGGTAACAGAGGAACCTGGTTCATTACTATAGTCTTGTAAAGTCTATGTGCTTTTTTCCCCCGAAAAAGCTAATTTGCATTTTAGACAGGTTTGAAATATAAGAATGGCATCAGCAATGATTTTGAGAGGCTGTAAGGGCATGAGATCCTTTGTGGTGTTCATCCAGATGGGGGCAGGACAGAGGAGTAGCTGTGGCAGCATGGAGGATAAATGCTGATTCCACGTGCCCCTAAATGCATACAACAGCTACAAATACATGCTTTGAAATCTCATCCCATAATTTGCTAGTAGCAAAAAATCCCCTCAACAACAAATCACAGAAGGGAAATATGCTTCTCTAGAAACAAAACCCCTAAACCCCAAACCACATATGCAATGAATGATGTTGGGGTGAAGTTTGAAAAGAGGTAGAAAACAAAACAATCATTGTGGAGGAATGTGTTAATTAAGTATTGTTTTAAAAAACTATATTTTTTGATTCTTTCTTGCTTAACTCACTTGTTTATTGAATTTCACTGCAAAATTATAGAAACATCAGTATTTGTAGATAAATGCATTCCTTGTATTTAACCTACTGAGAAAATGTATGTATTCAGCTGTTTTCTTTCAGATACCACCACAGAGCTCTAGAAATGAGTGAAGGTGTTTTTCCTATTATACTGAAATAAAAAGTATTAGTTCTTGGATAGTATATTAAATCAACTTTATTCATTTTCCAAGATAAAATAGCTAGTGACACAAATATTTTGAAATGGTGTTGGATGGACTTATAGGTCCTTGTTCCTCTGCCCTTAGTCAGAAGGGTGTCAGTGATTCATGTGTTCTTCTGTTGGTAATTACAGGCATGTGATTAATGCAAGTCAAACCAGAACATTGATCCAAAGATATAAGGTGTACAAAAATGCTTTTAGATCTTGATGTTGCCCCAGTAATAGCTTTTCCTTTTCTTTACCTGTCTTTCACTGAGGTTCTCTTGTTGTTTATACATCCCATGTAACCTGAGATACACTGACAGGGACTCTCTCTTAGAGATGCTTCTTGGAAATAAAAGATTCCTCTCTCTGTAAGACTTAAAAACACAGTACCAAGAAAATTGTAGTGTCAGTTTATTCTGTGTTGGTACATTTAGGTCAACAATTAAAGGACAAGCTTCATAAAAATGCTTTTCTCTTGTACAGAAAGCAAACAGCTCAGCCACATGCAGAACCTTAAAGCCTAATTTCTTTCTTTGCAGTTTATATCTCTTCAAACTAGGACTAGCTCCACAGATCCAGGACCTTCTGGGAAAAGTAGACTTCACAGGTAAAAAGATGCTTATCTAATCATGTGTTAGATGTTTTTTTACACAGAAAATCTGCTAACATTGTACATATTTTATATTATGGCCTTTCTCCTCCAACGACATTGTTACAAACAGTGTTACAAATTAAACAAGTGGGAGGCTGCTCTTTTTAATGATTGTTGGTCTCAGAAGGACAGGAGGGAGGAGGTTTTCATTGAATACTTGTCATATCTTAGAGTCCTTCAAAATGGGAAGGAAAATTGCTCAGAAGCCCTGGCCAGAAGCATTTTCAGAAACATTTTTATAGGTATGGTTATTCATAGTGAAATTGTCATGGTTTTGTTCTGATAATTTTTTTTTTTTTTGTCTGAACAGAGGAAGAAATCAGCAACATGAGAAAGGAGCTAGAGAAATATGGTATACAGATGCCATCTTTTAGTAAAATTGGTGGGATTCTGGCCAGTGAATTATCAGTGGACGAAGCTGCCTGTAAGTGTGACCTTGTTTTGACAGAATGCTACCAAAATATTTTCTGTGTTCTCATTTATTTAGTTTATCACCTCTTAAGAGCTAGCAAGAAAAGCAAACAAGTTCTCACTACCACATTGCTTCATTGTTAGAAGGCCTCTTCATAATTTGCAATCTGAGGTTTTTGGTATCTCCATTGACCCACAGGAAGTGCTTTGAAGAAGCAAAGATTTCTCACAATATTTTGAATGGGTTTAATGTTTTGATGGGTAGTGCTGCTCTAGAATAATGGATTGACTTCTGTGCATTCCTCTGCACCATATGAGTATGGGGAAACATGGGAACATGGTGTCTTCTCTTCTGTGCCTCCTCTTTTTTATCTTTTGCCCTTTGCAGTTTTCCTAAAACACCCAAACAGGTTGCAGTGAGGAGAAGTCATTGTTCCAGGCAGGCAACTCTCTCACATGTGGTGTTGTATATTTGGAACTTGCCTCCATGGATAGCTTTCCATCTGTGTGACCCATTGCATGGTAGAACTCTGCTGGAGGGTAGGTAGATCCTGCTGGCCAGTTAGGATTCTTTTGAGTCTGTCTTGAACAGCTTCCACTCAAAAACAGAATTAAATATTTGTATGTAAGTCTGGGTGTTTTTTTCTATTCCTTTTTTTTTTTTTAATTTATTTTTTTTTAATGAAGTGATATATTACAAAACCAAAATTGTTTTATATAACTTAAATTTAAGTTATATACAACCAAGTCTGTCTGTGTAAGTCAACATTTGAGCTCTAGTTATTTTAAGGTCCTGGTCTTTTCAGAAGGGTAAACTGAAGAACAGAAGAGCTTTCTTTACTACTTTATTCAACCTTGCAAAGTGGTAAGCTGATTCATGATATTGCTTAGAGTGCTGAAATTTTCAGAGCCTAACTTAAAACACACTTGATGTTGATTGGCATTGTCTGTATTGTATATTTTGAAGCCTGCTTAATATGTGCATGCTTCACCAAATCTAGCTCTTAAAATGCTGCCTTCTGAAGTGGCAGGAGATTTTTAGCAGATTTTTAGATATCTAGTGACTACCAAGCACTTTTTCAGGGAGCTTCCCCCCCCGAAGAAGAAAGGGCTCAAACATCCTTCACTGAAAGCCTTATTTTTCTGTGCAGGGCTTCCTATAACTTCTGAAGTGTTTTCAGTCTTTGACAAGCAGGGTTTCCTGATGCTGGTTCTGTCCCTCTGAGCAAGGATTGTGCTGTAGATTACAGGCTCTGCCCCCACAACAGGAAACATCTGCTATGGTAACCCTCACACAGCAGTGAGGTTGGATAATGGAGATCCTGCCAAAGGAAGGAGTCTACCATCCTTCTTCCTAAGTGGAGTATGCAAAAAGGAGATATGAAACTGGAACAACTGCTGATGGCTCCTACTCTGCTGCCAGCAATAGTGCAAATCAACATGGAAACAATTAGTTGAAGTGCTTTCACAGAAAGCTTAATCTGCAAAGAAACCTCTCCATGCTTCCTGGATGGAGGTTCAATCTCACAGTTTCTCTTGGTTGCTGTGTTCACATCCACCAATATCTGTTTGATTCTCTCCTAAACATGGACCTATCTTTTGACTGCTTTTTGCTAGTTCCATTTAGGTTAGTGAGGCCTCTTACACCACTGTGGAAGAGATAATATCCTTCCTGTGTGTTCTGTTATATGAGGATGTTGGGATCATATATAGGCCTAAGGACAGTTTTCTCAGTCTTTTGGAGTGAATATGGATGTACACAGAACCACACAATGCCTCAAGTGGGAATATGGACAAGCTCCTGATCCTCACAGGCTTACCTAAAACTAAACCATATAGCTAAGAGCATTGTCCAGATGCTCCTTAAATTCTGTCAGTTTTGATGCTGTGACCATTTCCCTGGGGAGCCTGTTCCAGTGACTTTGCCACCCTCTCAATGAAAAACTCTTTTCCTCATGTTCAATGTGAACTTTGCTCTTTCCACAAAGTTCAATGACAAATGAAATCATTGTTCTTCCCTGCTTGTATCTCCTCCACCATGCTGCTTTACTGCCCAACTGAACTGTGCTGAGCAAGAGTGAAACAATTTTAGCACAACTTTCTGGCATGAACTCAGTGGATTATCCACCAACAGCTGTGCAAGTTCCAGTAGCTGCCATCTCTGAGGGTGCACAGCTTCACTTCATCCTTCATTTGCCCCTCTTGAGTGTTGAGTGATATGATCTTTTGTCTGACTTCTCTAAATTTGTAACATTCCTTTTTTTTTCTGAAACCTCAAATCTGAAGCATGTTTGCTTTCTTTCCTAAACTGAGAGATGCTGAAGTCTTTCAGACTCAGATATTTAGACTTAAATTAAACTTAATTCAAATAACCTCTTTTTACTGCATGCTTTTCTCCACTTTAACAGAACCATGCAGGGTGAAGCAGAAAATAGCTATTGCCAAAGTAAGGAAAGATGGCCATTGTGTTTTCCCTTCACATATCTCCTTGGTGGCATGAAACTAAATCCTAGGCAATCTCCTGTGATGATAAATGGGGAGCTGCCATGTGTTCCTCCTTTGGGATATGATCTAGATACACACTTATCAGGAATTTTACATTTTGTATAGTAAAGTCTGTAAAATATTTGAGATTATTGTGCCACCAGATAGCCATTGGGGTCTCTTTGTGGCAAGAAGGTCCAGAGAAAGTGCAGCTCTAGTGCAAGTCCTTAATCTAGGCTGATCTTAGGGCCAAATGTGTTCAGGGAGTAATTGGGAGGCCTGTGTTAGCTACTAGTCTACATCTAATTCAGCTATAAGTGATTTTGAATTTGTACACTCATGCAAATTTACTGTGTAAAAAACCATGAGCTTTTGTGACTCTTAAATTCTTGGAGTCGACTGTTTGTTTAGTAGATGAAGTTTTCTTTTTTTTCTCAAAGGAAGGGCTTAACACTTAAGCTGATCAATGGCTGCAGTGAGTCCTATGGCACTCTTTTCTCTTTTTCCTGTGTAGTAACATTTTGAGGACCCTGCAAACCCTGCTGGGTGTTTTTTGCCTCAGTTTGAACTCTGCTCTCTTGGGGCTTTGCAGGTGACAGGAGGAGGGATTATTACATCAGTGTGTTTCATGTGCCTGTGGTTCATAGAGATCTTGATGTACAAAGCACCATCACAGGGAGGCTTAAATGTGATGTGCAGGGCTGCATCCTGCACCCATCCCCTGGGGTGGGTCTTAAATGTGTTTTTCCAGAGGACAAGTCTAATGGATCTTCAATTTCCTTATTCTTGTGCAGCATCTCTCAGATATACTCAGTTTAGACAGTACTTTTATATACACAAACACACAGCTTTAAGGTAAAAACTATCAAAAATACTTTCAATTCCTACATGTGATTACCTTCTAAATAAAATAGGACTTGAATGATAAAATTCATTTTAACGCATTCATTAACTCATGTTTTATTTTCTCTCAGTAAAATATTAACCTTGTCATGGTTTAGCCCCAGCCAGCAGTCAAGCCCCACACAGCCACTCACTCATTCCACAAGCTAGATCAGAAGGGTGAAATCTGGACAGCTAATGGAAAAAAGTCAGTTTAATAGGGAAAGAAAAGGCTGTGCACACAAGCAAAGCAAACCAAGGAATTAATTCAGTGCTTCCCATGACCAGGCAGGTGTTCAGCCAACTCCAGGAGAGCTGGGCCCCATCACACGTAATGGTGACCTGAGAAGACACAAATCATCACCCCAAATATCCCCCTCTTCCTTTTTCTCTCCACTTTACACTCTGAGCTTGGTGCCACATGGTCTGGAATATCCCTTTGGTCACTTGGGGTCACCTGTCCTGGCTCTGTCTCCTCCCAAGCACCCCCAGTCCCTCCCCAGTGTGGCAGCACCAAAAGCAGAAAAGGCCTTGGCTCTGTGCAAGCCCTGCCCAGCAGTGACAAAAACATCTCTGTATTATCAACCCTGAGTTCAGCACAAACCCAAACCACAGCCCCATACCAGCCACAATGAGGAAAATTAACCCTACCCCAGCTGAAACCAGCACACCCCTGTTTGAGGAAGGATGAACATGGAACAGACAGTAATGTCCCACCTTTGAGTAAACACCAAGTTCTGCAGTCTAGGGGAAAGATGGAGCTGAATGTTCAAATCTGTAAATTATTGAACATAAATTCAACACTCCTTTCAAATAAATCAGAAGGAGCAGTGACANTTTTTTTTTTTTTTGCTTCCTGAATTTTGGGACTGTGCTTTCCATTTTAGTGCATGCAGCTGTAATAGCAATCAATGAGGCTGTTGAGAAGGGAATAGCTGAGCAAACCATGGTGACTCTGAGGAACCCAAATGCAATGTTGCTCAACGTGGACGAGGAACTGGCACAGGACTACCAGAATGAACTCTTTGATGCTAAAAGGAAGAAAGAATCGAATGCAAGACTCAAGGTAGTGGCGTTTTATTTGTGCTCCTAGTACATGTGTTTCTTCATGTTTCTTGTCAGGCTGTAGCATTGCAGTTAGAAAAATTAATTTTTAAAATTAGTACAATTAGTAAGAAACCTCCACTTTTAAGAACTAAGAGAAATAATGGTAATGCAATTAGCTAAAAGCTAATTTTATAAGAATATGATTACTGTGACTATGATGGAGCTTAACTTTTCCCAAAAGCTAAATATACCAGAAGACTAAAGAGTAAAAAAGACTAGTTTTCTTCCATTAATTGCTTTAGAAAACATGAATTTACTGCTTATAAAGTTGTAAACACAATAACACCCTTCTTTGAGTATAAAGTATAACCTTGCCACAGATATTTAATGTGAAATTATTTGCTGTGTCCTTTTACATGAGAGATAATGTTCTTTATGACAAAGTGCTAATTTCCTCAGTTCACTTAGTCAACAAACTGCTTTACAAATACTTGTAAAGAATACTTGTAAATGCTCCAGCTGATGCAGTTTCAATGACTTTGGTTAATAACTTTTCTCTCTGCAAACTGTTTTGTGTGAACTAACAACCATTTTCTTTTCTTAGAATGGCACAATTTCTGATGAAGAGAGAGACGTCTATGAGGAGTTGCTGACACAAGCTGAGATTCAAGGCAATATCAATAAAATAAACAGTAAGCTATTCTGGATCCTTGTGGAAGTTTGCACACAACACGTGACCTCCCAGATTCCAGCTGAACACAACTTGGGTCCACCTGAACAAACAAAATATTTCTCTGGAAACTTGAAAACTATGCTCAAGTGGCTAATATCTGTCTACAATTGTTTTTGTCATGCTGTTCCTTCTCTACTAATCTTTGGGGGGGGGGAGGCTAATTTCTGTTTGTGGTTTTTGCTGTAAGGATTCCTCAGTTCAGAATCAAATCGTTTATTGCCTGCTCTGTTTCTTTATTTCTCTATGTTCTTTCTGTGTGCAGAATACTGTAAATTTTGACCCCCTCTTCTATATAGAAGCAAAATTCATTAATAGGCTCTTGCTTAGCTGTGGTTGAACTGCTCCCACACAGGCTCACACAGAGGAGCCAGGCTCCCTTTGTAGGATTGGACATGAAAGAGGTAATTCTCTGCTAGATAAAGGTTGCCACCCTAGCTGGCTTTTACAAAAAGTGAGATGCTGACAGCAGTGGACTATTTTTTTCCCCCCATGAAAGCTGTATTTGCTGTTTATAGGCATTGTTTTCATTTCAGTTCTCATAGCTTTAGTCCAAGTGAATGAGGCTATTGATGGGCAAGATGAAGGGGCACTGATGGCAGGTTTGAACCGTCCTGCTCTGAGCCTGCTTGAAGTCCTGCCACAAAATTCCTCATGGTATCTATTGAAATTGTGTGATTCTAAAGAACAGAAAATGCAGGTAATTGAACTGAACAGGTACTATGTGTCAGTTTGCACTTTTTTGTTTTTTTAGCTGGTTTTAATCCAGAGAGAAATTGTCTTTACTCTGCCTTTCAGCAGCATTTATGAAAAGTTTTATAAAGACTTGAGAATAATTGATGTACTAATCTACACCAAAGAACTGCATTTGCTCTAAAGAGCATGATATCCTTGTGAGTACTTACTAAGATGAAAGAAAATTTAAGATATAACATGCAGCCCCTAATATTTTGTTTCCCAAATGAGTGATAACTTGAGTACAAATAAAAGTAATATTGAATCATTAACATTAAATTAAAGTGCCAATTGGGTTTTAAGGAGAAAATCTATTATTTTAAGTAAGATGAAAGTCACAGGAAAAGATTAATGTTGTGTTTACTGAGCCTTGTATTTGAGGCACAGATGATAGTACAATCAAATCCCAGTGTACCATCACCAGACTTTATCCCTTATCTCCCATCAAACAAAAACATAATTAAACCTTGTTTTTCTGATCTGTTAGATAGCAGGCATTCCAAATATGCTCGACAAAAGTGAAATACAGAAAGAAGTTAGTGTTGCCAATGTGGAAGCTGAGGCCCACAAGCTTAGTGAGTAACTGTTTTAATACTCTTTACCATCACCATTTAACTGTATTAAGATAATTGAGTCCACCATTCCTTGAACATAAACAAGGTTTCTCAAACTGAAACCATACGTGTTACCTTTTACTCTCATAATCTTCATTCTCAGTGTCACAATTGCCAAGTCACCAATCTGTGCTGCATTGGATATATTCTTATTGAACAAACTGATCTGAGCCACTGGAAAGGACAGTGGCTAAAAACTGAAAGCAGTGCATGGCTTGATGGCTTGAAAAGATATTTATCAGTGCAGTATTAATGCTCACCTGGGAGCAATGACCATACTTGTAGAGTTAAGATGGAGGAATATTTTGCAATCACATTGCAGAAAAAAATTTATTCTCACTTTTAGACACACATTATCTAAATCTAACCTATTCATAGTCTGTTAAGAATGCCACATGACACAAGTTGCTGTTTGTAAAAAAATATAGTTAAAGGGGATCTAAATTTGCAGTGCATGTGTTGCTGCTTCTCACTGGAAAGTTCTTTGCTAGGAAGTTAACCTTTGGTTGGTCTGCTGTCATTTCACACTGCATCTGGGCATGGCTATTTTGTCTCTGGTACTGTATTCAAAGCTTTGAAATCCAGGCTGATTGCTTCTGTAATGTGCCTCAAAGGCTGTATTGTGAGGTCAGCTTAAGTCAGAAGATACATTTGACCTTATAGCTTAAATGTTAGCCTGTTTCAGATTAGATAGCCATGGTGAGCAGTACTTTCTCTGAAAGAGTTACCTCTTGATAAAGGAAAGAAAGAAAAAAATGTAATGTGTGAAAAGCATTAACAGCAATTTGGAGAGTAACTTAGTTCCTATGTTTGGCTTGAGAAGAAAAAAACAGCGGCTTTTGTTATAGGACTGTAAGCAATGTAAAAATATGTTTTGCAATTTGCATGCTGGGTTTCAAAACTAGAAGTCAGTAGCTTGGTTATTGGCTGCAGAACTAGTCTAGTCCATTTGTCAACCTTGACTCCTTTCCTCTTTACTTTTTTTTCTTTAAAAAGCATGCATGCATGCTGTAGCTGTGAGAGCCTTTCCTTGTTTCTAACTTTAGGAATAGCCAACAGTCTTCAGGGACAACATGCTTCAGAGAAAATGAAATGAGAGGCAAGGGGCTTTTTTTTAGGTGGGCCTGGCTAAAAGGTTTTTAAAGACTTTGTGGTGTATAATAAGCTCTGAGTGTTGCTTTATAGGTGAACTGTGGATGGTGTCTTCTGTGCAAGTTGTCTTGTCTCAGATTTGGGCAGTCAGTGGTAATTAAAAATGTTCCCTGGGTATTATTACATGGAAAAGCCATATGATAATGTAGAGGAGTAGGGCTTATTGATGGAAAAGGCATTTGCATAATTGCTATTCTTCAATAGGCAACATGTGCTCTAACCTTCAAGGCTGCTTCCCTTTCTGCCAGGCCAGAGTGGTGCCTTGTGCAGTGTGTTCCTGGGTGTGTCCTGGCCTGGGTTTCTTCAGAGATGGCTCCTCCAGGTGTGCAATTAAGGTGACAGTGACTAAGCTGAGGGATATTGTAATGCTTCTGCAGCTGCCCAAGTGGGAAGTGTTTTACAGCATTTTTCTGCTGGGCTTCAAACCCCTGACAAAGTCAGTTCAGCAAAAAAGCAAAACAGGCAAGTTGTTCAGGCACTGAAAAGGTTTACACTCATACCCTCATATTCCTCTATTGTGGTCTGTTTAAATTAAAATCTGAGCTGTAGCAAAGGGATTTCTAGATGGCAGTTCCTGTAAGAACTGATCTTCCACACTGGCAGAAAAACAAACAGGTGTTGGCATGAAGAGGGAGTTCTAGAAACCATGGCATGTGGTTTTCCATCAGTTCAGCTCCTGATTTTCTGGCAGAAAATCCTACACCTCTAATGCATTTGGCTGATTTCCTCCTGAAATGGACAGTAATAATGATGTTGGTAATTCAGGTACTGGCCTGTTTTATCTAGCTCAATTAGATCCTGCCAAAGGAGGAGGTGAGAGGGGAAATGTGGTGCAGAAGGAAGGGAGCATTTGGAGTGAAGCAAGACCGAGGTGCTGGAGCTGACACACACAGCAGTACCTGCTGCAAGCACACCCAGGAGGAGTTAGACCTTTCTCTGTGCTAGGGTGGGGTCAGCTCCTTGTTTTGTATTAGAGGTGCAATAAGCACCTCATTTCTAAAAGTCCAGAAATTTTAAAGTCCTCCAGTCGATAATTTGCTCAATACTTTTGAACAGAGACTGTTTTAGCGACATCCAGCAGTCATGTCACTTCACAGAAATGGTTTCTTTTTCCTTATGACAGCAAATCATACTCTTTTTAATAACTTAGTTGTCATCTACATGGCATGAGGAGCAAAGAGCACATGAAAATTAATAAGCTTTTTTCCCTGCTGTTCTTTAGAGCTCATAGCGGTTGACAATATCAATACAGCAATTCGTAACTGTGACCCTAGTAAAACTCTGGTTGCGCTGATGAAACCCGAGGCACAGCTGCCTGTTGTTCACTCATTTGCTGCTGCTGTCTATCAGACTGAGCTGTTCAACCTCCAACAACAGAATGCTGTGGTAAGAGTGAAAATCTTGCAGCCTGCTCATTGATGTTGTGTAGCCAGGCTGTGGGAGAGAGCAAACATAGCATGTTGTTGTGTAAAATCGGACATAATTCTCTTGCCATGGTGTTACGTATTGCATGAATCATTTTGGTTGAAAAGGCAATATTTAATTGCAGATTTGGGGTTTTTTTTTTTCTTGCCACACTTCAGTCTGGCTGAGCTCTTGTGTTGCAACAAATCAACTGACTTTTTTTAATTGTTGCATGCTCTTAATGAGGACTAACTCTGGTTTATATATTGTGTAGAAAAGTAATCCCCTGTTATGAGTAGGACCAGAAGAGATGAAACTGTGGGTCAAAAGAAAGAAAGTCAGACTGGATGGAACATAAAAACCCACTGAGCTCCACCACCACTATTGTGTCAGTCTGGCATGCCTGTGACTAGGAAACTTTCCAGGCTTTTTAAATCAAGCCCATCTCCTTGGTAGTATCTAGTGTGTGTAACTCAAATTTGTTACACTGCTTATTTAGCTTCCTGACTGCAGTACATTATTATCCTACAGAACTACCTGGCACATGATGAACTGTCTATTGCAGTAGAAATGTTGTCAGCTGTTGTGTTGCTAAACCAGACCTTGGAAAATAAGGACATCCTAATGATAAAAAAACATCTCAAAGACCCATGCATTGGCTTCAATAATCTGGAAGAGGAAAACTTGCAACGGTAAAGGTTCATTTTGTCTTGTCTGGATGAGACTTGGCAAATTCTGAAAAAAATAAGTAGTTTTTTTGGGGGTGGGCTGTTCTGTGTTGTGGCTGTGAACTTGAAAGAGCTACAAGATAAACATCTGTCTTTTAGATTAATAAGGAAGAGTGTGACAATTGCTGTACTAGTTGTATCTAAATATTAAAAATAACACAGCCTTGAAGGCTGTAGATTGTGAGGTGCAGGGAAAAAAACATCAGAAAACAAACAAGAAGATCTGACAAGAACTTTTGCAGACACTAAAACGTGAAACGACAACATAGAAACTGGAAACTGTTAATCTCTAACCACTGTAATTCTGAAAGATGATCTTTGGAATGAGATAGTGTTTAATGCCTCAAGGTCCGGGAGATCTCTTGAGCCATGGCCAAACCCTTTATTGCTTGCTAAAAGAGTGAATATAACACTGTGGCACGCAGTATGTTTAACATTACATTACAGCCTTCACCTGGCTGTCAGCTCCTTGCCCTGCCATTTGCCTGACTTACCACAGATGTGCTGCTACTGCAGCTGCTCTTTTGTCCATCAGTAAAAAATCAGGCAACACAAGAGACCTGTGCCCCCAGTGTGCAAGGGAGAGCTTGGGAATGCAGAACAGTTCCTGTCTCTTGGCACAGGTGGTGGAATCCCCCATGTGCTTCTGGAAGGCATTAGCAGGCAAAAGGGACCACAGTAGCTGAAGTTCTTCATGGGGGACACTTGTAAGGGGACATGAATGTGAGAGTGGCCCTTGCTGGGTGTCTCAAATTTGGAAGGAAGGCAGTCAGGTTAGGAATAAGGGGCCAGTGTTGTGGTCAGGGAGAGAGGAGTGACATAAAATGTGGCAAAACTAATCTGCTGCTTCACTAATGCGAGGTGGTGCTTGGAGCAAAAGAAGTGACATTATAAATATGCAGAAATGGCCCCAAAGTGTCCCAAGTGCAGCATTTCTGGTGATGTTACTGACCCAATCTTTAGATTACACTGTCACTCAATGCAGAAGAAACAGTAGGAATCAGTTGGACTTGACAACTAAATAAAATTTTATAATGCCAGTATGTTAACCTGTGTTGCCAGCCTTATGCTGAATATTGCAGGAAGCTTTGAGTTGCACAGTACCAGAAGTGATACAGTAGAGCTAAAAAAACTTCATTGAGGGAGATGCTGTTCAATGGCTTTCTATCACAAGAAATGGACTTGTTGGGAATGTGTTTTCTGGAAGAGAGAATTAGGGGAAATATGTCATAAGTCTCCAAAAACTGTACATGTTGTGGAGAAAGTTAATATAATCAGTTACTAACTTCTAATAGTTCTAGTTGTTTGGGGGTTTTTGAGAATTTAATAAAGAAAATATTGTACCCTATAAAATTTAAGTTTATTTTAAAAGCTGCCATCTCACAAAACACATAGTGGGGCTAATTTCTCAGTAATACATTAGATTTTAAAATAGAGCAGGTAAATTAATGGAGTGTAGCCTTGTTTGCAACTATTAAAGTGATCCACCATCTCCAGCTCCAGAAGCCCTTAAATACAGGCTACTAGATGCTGGAAAGACAAATCCAGAATAGGAAATTCTGAATCTCTCCTGCTTTTGTTTTCTGCCAGCCATTCATTCCTCAGGCTTCTGATGGAAATAGAAGAAATGCAATTTATCTGACATACTGTAGCAATTCTATGCTTGATTCAGGAATACAAAAATTATTTAATTTATGTACACATGAATTTACACTACTGTGAAGGTTTCCAGCACATGTGATTTGTGAGCCTTCTAGGAAGAGCAGACACAGGCTACAGAGCCTGTGCTTGGAGGATTTTGAGTTGTGGAAAGAATGGCATAATTTTTTTTTTTTTTAGTCCCTTGCCCATGGCTCATCATCTTCCTCATGGAGGTAGCAGGAGATGCTGCTACCTGATACTACTGACCAAAATTCTGGTCTTTGAATTAGTGTCAAGAACACAACAAAAGTTTCCTAAAGCAAGAAGCTGACCCTAATTTTCCCCACATTTATTTGTTGCACTATACAGCAGGTTATATATCTGTGTATGTATTGCCATCATGCCATATAGCCAAGAAAAGTTCTCTGAATTACAGGGCCATTTCTTCAGATCCTGAAATGCATGTGTAGAACAGGCAGCTTGCATGTCTGTATAATTTCTGGCAAGAGCGGAGTTTGTCTGAAATTCAGTCAATGGAAAAAATACTAGTTACTAAATGATGGATGATACATCTGACTAATTCTTTATGGCACTTTATCCTACATATGAAATACACTTATGTATTTTATATCTTCTTATAGTTATGCTGATACACTATTGTCTATTAAGTCAGAGGCTTCATCTCAAGGCCAAGATTATTTAAGCTGGAATGATATCCAGAACTGCATTGACATGGTTAATATGCAAATTCAAGAAGAAAGTGAAAGTAAGTAATTCTTCCTCCACATTGCCTGAAGAGGTCATAGTCGGGTCTTTGGTATGTAAATCTATGAACTGAGTGGCCTCATTCAGACACCTTTGAGAAGAGGAGAGTATTTAAAATTTTTGAAAGCCTGATGATCTTTAAATATCCTTGAAATATTCCTGTTTGTTTCAGACTGCTGAAGGATATGATGCCTTCTGCAATGTTAAAAATGCTATGGTTCTGCCTGCTTGGCAGTATCTTCCAGCCCTGAATGATCTAATTTTGGGGATTTTGCAGTTGTAAGCAAAGACTATATTGAGAGATAGGGGAGGAAATTACAAGCATTGTTCCATTGAAAAGTGTGTTTTAATGTGTCAATGGTTCCAAGTGATTGTTTTTCACAAGGGAGTCAGTAAGAAGTTAGACAATGCAAATATCTGCCTTGCTTTCCTTCTGGGTAACTTGATTTCCTGTCTGAAAGTAGCTTCGGATGCCCATGTCTTCTATGTGAGTGGATTTAGAGTTTATTTTTGAAGCTGAGTGTAACTGTATTGCCATAAGAGGGTGGTGTTATATTAAATGTGATAGCTGGTCATCTGGGCTTCAAAAATGCTAAAGCACCAAATTCTTCCACCGCACGTAGAAATTTGAGGTTATCAAGTTTTGCCAAATTTGCTGGAGCAAGGAGAGGCAGCTTTCAGACTGCCTGCCATTTCAGAAGCAGTCTCAGTACACCTTGAGAGCCTTTGAAAGACACAAGCATCTCATGCCCTTCCTGTACTGCCATTAGTGCCATGCATGCCACAGGCTTCATACTGGTAAGGGAAATTTTACACTGCAGAGTTCCTAAAACTGGCTGGGGATCAGCCAGTACTTCTGTGCTTCTTAAATCTAGTCCAGTGGTTGCCATGGATCCTCACAGCTTGCTTGCCGTGTGTGCCCTCTGGCAAGGTGGGGTGCTGAGCAGTTTGACTGGCAGAGTCACTTTTTTGTCTGAACCTCTGCACTTAGTAGTGGTTGGAACAAACCTTGCAGTAGCAGTGAAAGTCTTCAGTACCAATATAGCTGCTCTTGCTCTCAGTGACACTGACCTCTGCCTGGGAATGCTTAGGGAGGGCAGATGGGCAGGGAGAAGAGGAAGAGGGGAGGCCTCTGCTTCCATAAGCAAGTCCCATATCTGCAGTCCCTCTTTCGGACCACCTTGGAAAAACTGCTCCTTCCCCAAGCCTTAGGATGACCTGGATCTGTGACCTCACCAGGTGGGTTGTGGGGGTGTCTAGAGAAACTGCTGAGGGATGATCCACTGGGATCCACTGGGAGCAGGAATGTCATCCCTCACAGGTGATTGAGTGATGCCTTGGCTGATGCCTTTCTGGGGTGGCTTTAGGGACCTCAAGCAGAGCATTTCAGCAGTGTTTAGGGGCTGAAGGAAATTGATTTGAAACTGTTGGGCCCAGTCTGAAGAAAATGAGTTAAGATTTTATTGAATACACTGGGCCTTACTTCCTGACTGAAGTACTGAGTGCCACTGGTCACCACTGTCAGATTGGTTATTTACAGTGAAATTACAAGAAGTGAGGTAAAGTTGCTATGTGATGCTGTAGCTGGGAGGGCAGTATAGGTGTATTTGTCCAAATCAGGGTTTCAAGTAATGTGGTCTGAAATCACTTAAAAATAAAACTTTCAGCACTATGAACCAATATGTTAAACATAGAAATATGTGATAGCCATTTTCTTAAGCTTCATGCAGGTGCTTCTTCCCAGAAAATACAAAATTCTGTTTTCCTTTTATTTGGCCAGGATAATTTTGATTTTAGGAAGAGTTTTATCCAAATACATAATTTATTGTGATAGGAAGGAAAGGTGTAAAGCATAATAGCTTCAAATGAATATAAAAACAAAAATAATTTAAAATCAGCTGCTGTTGCTGCCTCTGCTTCTTGTTTCGTGATTTTTCCGTTCTTCATGTTACTGCTTTGTTTGTATGTGATATCGGAAAAGCTGCAACTTTCTTTGGTAAATGCATCTTTAATAACTTTTCTGTTTCATAGGAATCATTGCAATTGGACACATTAATGAAGCAGTTGACCAAGGAAATCCTGAGAAAACTCTAGAAGCCCTGCTATTGCCCACAGCCAAGCTGCAAGATGTGAGACCAGCAAATGCAAGGCATTATCAGGATGTTCTGCACCATGCCAAAGCACAGAAATGCAAGGTTAGAATTTTTATTCTTGTTCTCTGTGAGAAGTGAAATGCCAATTCTTTTCACTAGCTTCTGTGTCCCTGTCCTGGTCCCCCAATGTTTATATTATCTTTGCCCAGTGAGGCTGTAAATAAGCCAGTGACAACAAACTGGCACTAAGTAATTTTGCACTATAACTTAGTCTGACTGGCAAAGTGGATTAATTCTCAGTGTATTAAAATTAAGATATTTTCTGCATATGTCTTGCTACTGCTGTAGTCTCACTTATTTTAGTTCTACTAGGTTGCTGCAGCTATGACAAAATATGTGCAGCAGCAATATTCACATGTCTATGAATTTGTGTAAGGATACAGTTACAGGACTCTGTTAGGCAGATAGCTGCAATATGGATGGAAAGTGAGGGGTTTTTTTGCCAGAAAGAAGTCACAATTATGGTGTTATTTAACAAATCCCTGGGAAGTATTTTGATGAGTCTCCTTTGCTTATGTTGTTTTATTATAGTAGAGATTTGTGCATTTTTTTTTTACAGCTTTATCACCCAATAACAAACTGATGGTCTTGTATGTGCCCTCAGTTTAGACCTATCTCAGCAGGATGTTGCTATCTGCTTCCCCAAAAGCAGTGGCCTGGTTAGCATTACAGCATTCCAGCTCAGGGAAGCATAAACAAAGATCAGCCTAACAGCTTGCAGGATGTGACTGAACACAAGGTTAGCTAAAGCTACCAGCACAGCACTTAAAATGTCCAGTGTCTGGAAAACACCATTAAAATTCACACAGTGTGTCCCTAAATGGTGAGCTGGGGAAAGTCTGCTAACTTTGGCTTGTAAAGCATCTTCCAGCATCTGTGTCACCTCACCTGGGGTACCTGCTGTGAAATGCATGTTTCTGTAATCTGCTGTCAGAACTTTTGGAAGGTGTTTGCACAAGTGAATTTCTCACCAGGGTTCCCTGGTGAGGGCTGGTTTCATGAAGCCCTCAGTGCTGAAAAGCCTTCTCCCTTGCCAGGTGTTCTGGGGAGGGTTTCATAAGTGCATTCTGACCTCACCTGTCCTGGATGGATGGGGTTCAGTTGTAGGAAAGCACCCCCCACACCCAAGCAGGTGTTCCTATATAAGGGAAAAAGTTTCAGCTTACCTTGGAACATGTAAGGAAGTTAAACGAGAACTTTCCACCGCCTTCTCATTGTAACGGGCTCAGTGCCAGCACAGGAGCACTGACTGGGCTTTGGAAGTGTACCTCAAAGCCTGTAGCCAATTTCATTGGGCAAGGGACCAAATACCCCAACTGCTGACTACTAAAGGGACTGCACAAAGAGCTCAATTGCTTTTTTGGGACTGCCTTACCAGGGTCAGAGTGCTCTCTACACTGTGTTCAACTCACATTTCTTTGCTTGATAATGTTTGTTATTTTCTTCTTTTATTAAAACCTTTTATTTTACAAAGCATGTCCATAGAAGTTGTCTCGCTATTATATTCAGCCATTCTGAAAAGTGCTGGACACACTCAGAAACTTGATAAATCTTCACTGTCTCATTCCATGCTGGACACCTGCCAAGAGTTTATCAGTCAGTATTTGTGCACAGTGCTGGCCCAGGATGTGCCATGTGTGTGCACAGTGAGCCAGGATGTCCCCAAGGCAGGGACCTACAGCCCACAGGGGCCTGCACACAGCAGTCCTACCCTGGCTCATTCCTGCCAGCTTGTCCCAGTGCTCCCCAGGTGCAAACCTGGTGCTCCTGTCCTGGTCTGAATGTGTGCTCATAGGAAACAAATGAGTGTTTCTGAATTCTGGGTAAAAATTGTACTATCTCTTGAAGTCTTCTCAGTCTAAGGTTTTGTTTTTTTTTATGTCCCTAAAGACTTTCTCTTTTGAGCTATTTTGGTTTTGCAGTCTTTTGACAACTACTCAGAGCACCTTCTCTGTGAACAGTAGTGTTGCTTCTGTTTCAGAAGGGAACAAGACACTCCCAAAAGAAGCACTCAGATGCACACTTATTCTTTACAGTGATCAGAGATATGATCATTCTTTAGGTAAAAATATGATTTGGCCTGACATTTACTTTAAAAAAAAAAGCAACAAAACACAAACACAATTGTAAATGTAGTGCAATTTCTGAAGTCTGTCTATTTTCCACTTTTTCTGATCGCTGTTTATAAAGCAGATCAGTTAATTTGTGTTTAGCATGTTTTAAGAGTGAGCTGTGGTAAAAGGAAGCATTTGATTTACAAGGATCAGATAGGTCTCCCTATAAACTTCCTGCCCCAGCATCTGGAAAAACATCTGTGTCAAACCTACTCACTTATTCTAAGCAGCTTTCTGCCACGTATCCATAGCTGTGGTGATTTGGGGAGTCTGCACCCAAAGCTGCCAGAACCCATTACATGTCTTTATCTCAGATCTGACCTATTTCTTCCTTGCTTGAAACTGAAAATGCAAACCTGGGACTTGTTTTGTCCTGTAAATCTTAAACCACAGCTTTTAACAGTTCTGAAAGCCTTTTCAAACCAAATGTACTCAGGTCCCAGTGAAGAGAAACCCTGTGTTAAGGGAGCATATTGTAGATAACTGGAAAGCTAAACAGATAAACCAAATTAATATGTTTGGTTGTAGGGGGTTTTGTGTGGTAGGTACAGAGGTTTTAGTTAGGTTCACCTTGTTTAAATTTTCAAGAGTTGTGTAATATTTGAATTATTTTAGAGTTATCTTTAAAATTCGTTCTTGTGCACACTTGTGCATGATGAAAGAATGGCAGGATTAAAACTAATTTAAATTAAGAGCCAGAAGAAATAGAAAAAGGAGAGCCTCACCACACTGCAAATTCCCTTGAGGTGTTTTCCAGTTCAATTTATTTTATTTAAGTAAAAAAATTTTTACAATACTATTATCAAAACAACATAAAACATTTTTATCCCCACTTATATGTTGCGGTTACAAATTCAAATGAACAACCACTGAGCTCATTCTCTAGGAACTTAGCATATATATGTAGGTTTCAAGTTTCTGTAAAGGTAAAAGTTGACCCATTGTTTTACTCACAGTCAATGGTAACTAGTTGCAGTATTTGTGTAGGTATTTCCTGTGAGGATGTGGAAATAGAGAATACTACGAAACAGCCACCCCGTTTTGCTTACCAAGCAAGAGTGGTGCATGCCTGGATTCACGCTGATAAGGGTCAGCTCCCAGCAGTCCCTGTGGGTTAGGGAAGTGCAGGCGCTGTCAAAGTGGAAGAACAAGTCTCCAGTGCAGAGCTGGTTAAGCAGCCTCGTGGGAGAGGTGGCCTTGGAAGAGTCAGGTTCTGTATCCACGGCTGTAGATTCCCTGTTCTTTGAACCTATGAGGACTTGGTATTTCCAACATACAGGGCGCTATTTGCTCTTGACTGTTCCTAGCCATGTAGAAAGTGCTTTTACTTGTTTCCATTTTCACCAGGCCAAAACCCCTTTTTTGTATCACTGTTCCTGCAGTGATTGTTGGCTGAGAGCTGATTTGAAGTGTCATAATTTCCCTAGAAGTGCTGTTTGGATGCTGACTCCTCTTCTGGGACTTAGAGGCTGTGGTGACTGATACTCTGGCAGTTTCCCCATGGCCAGAAAGTGATCTCAGAAAGGAATGGAGGTGCAGAGCTACTTCCCTGAATCTAGGTACACAGGTGTTGCAATACACATAATAAAGTTATAGAGCTGGGGAAGTGTATCTTTGGAGATATTTCTTGTGTGGGAGGAAGTAAATTTAACTGAGATTGTGTTTTCTAGCATATTTTACTTGAAGTATAAATGTAGCACCTGAGATTTGTTGCTGTCTGTGTTAATATGATATAAAATTATAGTTCCAGTAATAGAAATCAATTCATTTTTCCCTGGATATTTTAACCATTGTTAGATAAATATTGGATTGGCTTCTAACTTTTGACATTAGAAAATACAGGAAAGGATCGAGACAACTGTTTAGGCTGCTAAGACATAAAGCGATTAGATAAAAAGAATACAGCCCATCTGTGCTGTAGTAGTAATAGTTGATGTGATGGATAATGAGGATAGCATTGCTTGGCACAAAGCAAATAGCAAAGATGGTAAGAATGAGAAGGCTGACTTTGACATACCAGAACCACTCGTGAGTCTTGAGCGTTCGTATGATGGACACGTAGCAGAACACGATGGTCGCGAGCGGCATCAGGAACCCGAACACCGCCAAGGACACGTAGTAGTAGAACTGGAAGGAAGACACGGTCTCACAGGCGCTGTGCACGTCGTGGCAGGTGTAAATGCCCAGCTGCTCCACGTAGTAGCTCTGCTGCATGATGGCAAGCGGGAGCATGTACAGGAAGACGGCGGCCCAGACGGCGGCGCAGGCGGCGGTGGCGTAGGCGCGCTTCGGGAGGCTCTTGTAGGTGAAGGGGTGCACGATGGCCACGTAGCGGCTGACGCTGATGCACGTCAGCAGCAGGATGGAGCAGTACATGTTTCCGTAAAACACCGCCGTGGCCGCCCGGCACATGGTCTCCCCGAATATCCAGTTGTTCCCGTTGATGTGGTAGGCTATTTTGAAAGGGAGAGTGATGCAGAAGAGCAGGTCCGAAGCGGCCAGGTTTGCATAGAGGACGGCAGTGCACACGGAGCGGATCCTGAAGAGCAGCATCCACAAAATGACGGCGTTGGATGGTACACCCAACAGAACAGCACTGAGGTAGACAGCAGGTATCAGCTTGGTGCTCAAAGAGCTGGTCAGGTACTCCAGAGTGGTGTTGCTCACTTCTGTTAGCGTGGAGTCATTTGACCTTTTTGAAGTGCATTTGTTTTCTCTGATGTGGACTGTTGTTGTTTCCCCTTCTATGGCATAAGGGGGGATGTAATCGTAGTCTCTCGCTGAAATTCCACGAAAAGTTTTGATAAGGGACACTGTTTTGATTGCAGAGCCATTCCGTGAAAATTCTGAAGCTTAGAAATAAAACAAAGCTAAAACTGTTAAAAAGGACAAACTACTGTATTAACAATATAACTCACCTTCAGGAACCAAGAAAGATAACCATCTCTTTGTGAAAAGCAATGTGAGTTTAAAAGATCTGGGGACATTCTCCTCTGCTTTGGGTGTGCAAATGTACAGACAACAGTGTTCATTTACCATTTCACACAAAATCTTGAAAATTCATTGTTAACGTAGTGTTAGCTGATCCTTCTGCATTTTAAGTGTTTCCAGTAATTTTTGGTGAAAAATACCAGACACTTCTGTAATGCTTATAACCACTAGAGAGTTTTCCCCAGTAGTAGTAATGTTGGTCATTCATTGTATAAGCATCATATAAACATCTTTGTTTAGGCTTGATCAAACACCATCACTATCCTTGTCACTTCACATATGAAATGTATGACTGCAAAAGATGCAAAAAGCACTATCTAGTCTAACACAGACTGAAACTTTCAAATTAAAAAACTGAAATTACCCTTGGTTTTTTTTGGTCTCACATGTGAAATTGTTATTCTTCAGCTCTGGACTAAAGCAAACGAGATCTTTTCAGCTTCTCGTACCTGAGCAAGGGCAGTGTCTTGAGAATTGAAAATAAATGGTTGTGCAGGTATTAGGTGTAATTTACTTGGAAGTGAATAAAACTTGTCAAGCAGCAGGAAAATTTTCAGTGGGTAAATATTGTCAGCATGTCAGCAAAAACAATAATACTATTTTATTAAGACCTGCTCCTCAATCTTTAATAGAGAAGTTTGTAGAGACATTGACATTTCCACATGAAGCAGAGATGTGTTCAAAATGCTTTTTAAAGCCATGTGTTGTAAAATAGATTTTGCACAGTAAACAATTGTGTAAGTATTTGGGTCACTAACATTTTCTAAGCTGCATTTAATGCAAAAATACTTACTGTAAAGCCTACAGCATGCACCATGAAACTGGAATTCGGAAGCAAACTGAAATATGGATGAAAACTCTTTTTTACCTTTCCATATTTTAATAAAACACGGAAAACAGGTTTATTAATGTTCACTGGTAGATTTAGAGTAGAATGTTTAAAAACAATAATTAATAGACTGCATAATTTTTAGAAGTTTTTTGACAGTTACTCCAGAAAACTAGTTTTAACCACTCATTAAAAGTCATACGCGCACCTGCAAGTGCTGGTGTGTGTGTGTAGATAGAGAGAGAGATGTAGGTATAAATACATATATACGTATGCATATTGTATTTGTATACATATATATATTTATCTATACCAGCTTTTCAAATTGAGCTTGGTTTGAAAACAGTTTTAATTCTAGAAAATTAAAAACACATTTATTATTTGATCATTTCCTTTAGTTATTTTTGTCACATTAGTCATCTAAGCATTTCCTTCTAATAACACCATCTGTGAAGTTGTAAAACAAGACACTACAGGTTAAAAATTACCATATTGTTACAAAAGTACTAGATTAAAAGATGTGTCTTCAGTAAGTGCAGAAAGTTTCCTTAAATAAAATCCTTTATAGAAAATGACGGGCAGAGGCAAGGTGTCACTGAAATGAAAGAATAAAAATCTGCTTACAAGGGGACATCCTACAGCACTTTTCTGTAATTGGTACATACGTGTGGAACTCATTTTAAGTTTACAGCTCGTAGAGCAACAGCATTATCAAGAAGTCCACATTATTGACTAAAATATGGAATAGATATAGAAAGAGGACTCACCTGTAGTGGAAAGACTGGAAGTAAGGGAGAGCAGCCCAGTGAAAAACAGTATCTTCATTGTAGTGTGTGAAATCCAGCCAGCTGAGCGATGGTGCCGTGCTAGTTCATCTCAAGGGGCGTTCTGTGGGGGCTTTTTCCCCTCTGTGAGGGACTAAAGTATGATTGATCTGTCCTCCAGAAGCATCCTGTAAGCATGAGGTTTATGGCAAGGAGCTAATTTGTTCTTTGTCTACTACAGCAAGAGGGTGTGACGTATCCAAGTATGCACACATGACTCAGTTTCAGCCTCAGCTCAACACAGAGATAAAATTGCTTTACAGCAGCAATTTAACTCCTTATTTACCACAAGCCTGAAGCTGATTATGCAGGGTTCTGCTGAAATTTGTACATAATGATATTTGGACTTAAAAGACGTTTTCTGGAAAACTCAAGGGGTGTGTTTAGTGAATCCTCAAGGGTCTCATTCAGAGACCAAAATGTCACGTGGCTGAACTCTGCACCCTTCTCCAGGGAGAGGCTGGGCTTGCAGAGGAGCGTGGTGATCTCAGTTTAGAAAAAGGCGAAGGTGGAAAGAAGCCACACATGCAAACATGCCTTAGGAAAACTGCAGCCTGCTTTGCCTTTTGCCTTCCTACCCACTTGTATCTGTCTCTCCTTCAATCCACCTACTGCCTCCCCTCAGTTTCCTCCCCTCCACAAGCTGCAGTCTCTAAAACCTTTCCCCTATTTTCATTTACTGATTTGTT
>WEIU01018914.1:0-15736 GCA_013389925.1 Aegithalos caudatus | reverse complement strand
TTTTTTTTTTTTTTTTTTTTAAACTAGAAACTGTTGGATAGGGAGCGTCTTTACTGGTTTTGGTGCCAAAAGGGGTGTCAGGAGTCTGTCGCCATAGGAGAGCAGTGATTTACTGAAATCAAGTGGAAGGGTCTGAATTCTGCCGTTGTGGAAGTTCTGTTGTGTGATGGATGCCCTGTGGTTTCCATATCACTACTGCGTTTCCCAAGGTAACAGTAACTCATTGGTAGGGAAGAATCTAAACTGGAAAAAAGAAAAGTGGTAAAATAGCTTTTGGGAGTGTTACTTGATGCTTCTTTGGAAATTGAAAATAATTGTAACACTAAAAGAAAAGCATGCAAATGGAAAATACCTAAGGATGTACTCACCTTCACAAGAACCATTTTTTAGACAGAGAACATAATTTTTAAAAATTTGTTATCTATTTTTAGTTTCTATCTCCTATCTTGTTAACAGTAACATGCATGTAACATTTACTGATTAGGTCTGGTGTTTCTAATGGTTTCCTTAGTGCTGTGAAGAAGCTTTTCACGAGGAAGTAGATACATTCTCCCCTCTTCACAGGAAAGTGCACTGGAAAAGTTAGATCACTATCAGCCGTAGGGAAAGAGAACTGCACTACTTACATACTAATGGATTTTTTTATTCCACTTGGCCCTGGTAGGGCCCTGGTCTCTGAAGTCTTCAGAAGGGAATGCCTTTTATCTTTTCAGTCATGCAGATAGCTGTAGATGGTTTTAACTAGTAGCATTTTATTCAGTATATTAAGAATCATTTTAAAGATATCTTAAATTTCTGCTCCATGTTTAACATAAAAATAATTTAAATTTATGTGAAGTGTCTTCGGTACATTTTCTAATTGGTTTTATATTTGAGCATCCTGGTGGAGCAGTTTTGGCCAATACAATGCCATGCTGGCAGGATACGATATTACTATTGATAAGTACAATATTTTGTTTCATTGCTGGTGTTCTCAACAAGTCAATACAAAAATGTGCTAATTTTTGCCTAGGCAATAATAACATATTTCTTTTGTAGGCTTTTCAGACCCTGTCTTTGCATCTGAGACCCCTTGCACAGTGCTCTTGTTACACAGTGTTATGATTTTCTGTATAAGTCACTTGTTATTGTCGCAATACAAAAGAGAAATTTGTATTTTCAGTTTGTAGGGAAAATGATGACTCTTTGTTGATGCATACTGGCAGCTGTTTGGAGAGGCTTTGGATTTATTCATTTGTGTATGCTGTTGTCACCTCTGAAGAATCCAGTATACACTGAGGTGCAACTGCTGTAAAATCTGTGCTTCATCAGGTTTAATTGAATTGAATGAGTATGGCAATCAATTGCCTATGCTTGAAAACATAAAGAGGCAGTATTAACCATGCCTGTATTGCATTAATTCAGTATATGTATTGTCCCTTATATTCTGCATATGCTAAAAAGTTGCTTTTCAGTTTCTGAAGCTGATACGGAAGGATTCCAGTTGATCTTAATTTAAGATATTTACTGAAAAAATACTTTTTTTGTAGAAGATGATCTGTTTGTTTAATTAACAAAAAACCCAAACAAACCCCACCAGAAACACTCACCCCTACTATGTTACTGTTTTTGAAATGCTCTTTACAAATCAATTTTGAATACACTATATCACACACATTTATCAGTCGGTGAAATAATTATGGACAGTTTAGACCCACTTCCCAGTTGTGATTATTAGCATGTCAGTTAACATGGATATATCTTATGCTGATGTAGGGCTTCTTACAGTGTTATAGAACATTATTTATACACAATGAACATGGAAAGGCATTTTAAGTTTCCTTAATACATTAGTGTGTTGCATACAGAAGGTTAAAAGTAATTGAATGCTCAAAATTCTGTTTTCATAATTCATTCAAAGTGCATGGTGCTGTTCAGCTCTATCACAGAACTTTTCTTCAACATACAGAACCACCACCTCTCTATGTATTTTTTGTGCATTAAGCATTTTGCTAAATTTCAAGAGGTTATTAATGTCTTTTCAAAGTGCTTATTGTCTTAATATAGGCTGTGCAATATTGCCTTTTTATTTCTGCTTTAAATGTTTCAGAACATTTTCATTAACATAGCATTTAAATGTAGATGTCAGGCATCTCTTGCTTGCGTGTTACATTCCAAGTAGTCATTGGAAATCTGCATTGTTCCTTGTTGAGCATTAATTTTGCTTTTTTCTTTTTGTTTATTCTCTTCCCTGGTGGTCATTGCTCTCTTGCATTTATTTTCATACCCCTTGTGCACTTAAGAAAGCGCTGTATTCAACAGCAAAATTGCATTTGCGGCAGTGAAAAAGTAGCTAAAAAAGAATACACAGAAAAGCATGAGATCTTTCAATTTACTGTGTATGGTTTCCACTGCCTTAATTTTGACAAGACTACTAGGAGTCCAGGGATCCACCTTAGTTCTTCTCTTGGGGTCAGTAGCCAGCTTTCAGGAGGTAACTGAGAAAAATAGAAGAGCTTTTAAAATCGGCAGGCAAAGCAGAAAGTTTAGCAATAAAGAGTATCTCCCACTTCCTGTGTGGTTTGGTTTCTGTTCCTGTACCACACGGTGCTAATGCAATATGCGTATTTGAGTGATAGCCAGAAAATTGGGAAGATGACATGCGATAAAAACCAGGTACTAAAGGATATCTCTAGCCCAGACAAATCCAGACCAAAGTGTTAGATTAGAAGTTTCAAAAAACTCCTTTTAGCAGCTATAAAATGCATTGTGGTTACCTTGCTGCTTAATTGAAATAGATTTAGTTTTAATCTCATGCGACCCCAAGCCAAAGTTTGGGCCTAGAGATCACTATTAAGATAGGCATTTCCTCTGTATTCTCAGAGCACTTCAAGTAATGCAGGAGCTATGGGGCAAAGCCTATTACTATGTTTTCTATCTTTGGCATTGCATGTTTTCTAATCCATTCTATGAGCATTAGTGTCCAAGGTATTATCTAAAATGGGGTGGTAAAATAGTTGATGGAGTATCCATCACTGAAATGAAGTAGGGTTCCTTGTAGAAACTAAGTGATTGGCTGTGAAAGAATGATCAATGGAAAGGGGTCATATTTCTATTTTCATTAATCTTTTGTCTGTTTAGCTAAATGATTTCTGAGACTGTAGCAGAAAGGAAGTGATCAAATAAACTTTGCATTTTAAAAAAGTATTCTTCCACCTGTGTATTTTAGTGTTTCAGAAGTAGACAGAAAGAAACCAGAGCTGCAAGCTGTTTTCTGACAACCAGTGTTATCAAAGAAGGGTAGCATGAAGAGTGGCAAATTGTGTATATAACACATTTTTGTTCATTAGCATCAGAAGAATCAAATTTTGGAAACTTGAAAGGGATTATCCTTAACTTTGGTTTGTTCTTAGAGAGAATACAGCATGTTTTTCACATATACCTGTCTAAAATTCCTTGTGTTTTCTATTCTAATGTTCTAAAACAAAAGGAAAAAGAGAGGATGATGAGATTCGATTTTTTCAATTTTTTTTTGTTTGTTTGTTTGTTTTGTTTAAATCACAGCTTTCAGCTATCTGTGTCTTTAGAACTTGAAAATAGGTTTAACTTGCCATTTGCTTAACAGTATTTCTTCGATTTGGCAATAAAGTCTTAACTCAGTCTGTTCTTATTACTGTGAAGAGATTAATGAACTTCAGTGCTGAAATACAAAAATAGTTAAGTCTAATTTCAGCTAAGCTAGTAAGCTCTTTGAGTTGTGAAGATTATTGTATCATATACAGAAGGGCTGGTTTTGACTTTAGGTTCCTGTGATGCAGACTGCCAGGAGATTGCAAAATGAGAAAATCAGAACTAAACTTCCCACTGTTCATCTAGAAATCTTTGATGCCATTATAAAAATATTCATTATAGCAAAACTAGGCCTTTCAACAAGTAATCATGCATGCCACTCTACTTCTCACTTAGCACATTATTGCTAAAACACCTAGAAGCATGCTGATTTAAAAGCCAGTGTGTCCTGTAGTGGATGGTGGTGTTTAGGTTATGTCTCTTGACAAGTGCTTTTTGGACATACGAGTGGTTGCTTCTGCAGTACTTCCACTATGTTAATGTGCCACTAAGCTGGTGCTGACAGATCCCAGCCTCGTTAGCATGAGTGTGGTGCAGCAGGCGCAGTCACGTGGAGTCACGTGGCTTTTTGCCATTTCAGAGTACAGGCGGGGCGAACAGGGGTCATCTTGGCATGAACATGTAGAGGCAAACACTGGTGTGCTTGCCTCGATGCATTGTGTCTGCCTCAGAGGAGGTGTCTGAGGGAAAACATTCTGATGACAGTTTTGGTCTTGCTTATGCTTATTGCTCCAGTCAATGAAAGCATTAAGTTGTCAGCTGGGGAGGGATTCCCTGCTAATATAAACCCAAACAAGGAGAATGAACTGAGAGTTCAAAATGGATTTGCTGATGCTAGCATGGTGCTAGAGCAGTATTCACTCCTCTCTCTAAAGCATGAGGTAAATAGAAAGTAGTTAGTCAGTGTCTTTGCAGAGGTAAGGACTTCTTTTCATTGCAAACTACATGGCATAACTGCAGCTTATAGAGATGTTTAGGACTTGGATTTGCTCTTAGAATCTTTTGCTATAAGTTATTAGAGTTCATATCTTCAGGATTGTGTGAACACAGTGAGGACTTTGGGTGCTGTCACTTGTGAAATTTGCATTTCACAGCACAAGAAGAATGAGATTTTAGTCAGAGTCACAAAATAAAGCAATATCCACCTACTCCAGAAAGTATATTTTACAGCTGCATCTCTTCTTGAGGTTCTTGCAGAGCTAAAGCAGACCACTAGCTCTCTATTTTTCATGAGTAGTTTCATCTGCTGAACATATGATGTTATGTGCTTGTGCATATAGCACTGTGATAAATGAAATGACTGAAAAATATTCAATTTCTAACTTTTTGCACAATTTGCTGGTTTTATCCACTACACAGCATCAAGAGTAGGTATTGAGAAAGAACTGGAACAGTGAAACAGGAAAGAACAACTTTGATTGGCTTTCCCACTGAGGAAAACATCTACAAGCATGACATAAATACCTCTGGTTTTAAATAGGGGCTCTGAATAGAATGGATAGTAGTTTTTAATTTAGAAAGAAAAGCTATAGGTGATTAAGGTTTGGGGAAGTCAGCTTCCTTCATAGTATTTAACTAATCTCATCCAGCCCCTTCAGTGTAAAATACACTTCATTTTGTCCTGTTTTGTAGAGTGACAAGGTGAAAATACAAGATATTTGGGTTGCTTTTCAGATTTGGTAATCACATGCTGGGATTTTCCTTGCCAAGTAAGGAAAAAAATAATAAAGGCTTATTTTATTTAAAGGCATAATTTGGATTATGGAGTAACATTACTTTGACAAAGTCAGGTTTAAGGGGTTTGGATATTGTACACTTTTCCAGAAAGGATGATCAGTGCTTCTGTGTCAATGTATTTCAAATTCAAATGCAATCTCCAGAGAGGTTGTGGACTCTTTTAGTGGGCTGGATTGGGTTGTAAGTAACCAGTTCTATTGGAAAGTTCTCTGCCAATAGTAGTAGGGCAGGAACTAGATGATCTTTAAGGTCTCTTCTAACATAAACCAAACTGTGATTCTGTGAATAAAACTCATAGGAAGCTTCAGGCATTTTGAAAGTAGGGAAGTCATATTGATGGAATTTGAGACCATTTTAAAACCACTTGGTTTTGCTTTTTCTGCCCAAACTTCAAAGTATAGGCTTGACAAAATGATCAGGGTCTGCAACTAATGATCCTGTTAGGCAGTCTTATCCAGTCAATATCATTCCTTTTCCTCTTTTTATCCAAAGTCTCAAGAAAAAAATCACTTTACTTGAGTGCTTAGAGATCACTGCTCTGCATGCTTTTAAATTCTCCAGATTCAAGTGAGGATGCTGTACTGAAGTGTTTTCCTACTATAAAGAAAACAAAAGCACCATTATGAAAGATAAGATCAACAGTTCATATATCTGCAATGATATTTAAGCTATTTTCTTCTCAGCTGTCCATCTCCATCAAACATCTTCTGTCACTGCAAATTTCTGAGCAATTGCAGGTGAACATTTTTTTAAAGCCCCAAATAACCCCAAAAAGCAACAAAAAAGAACAAGCAAAGCAGTTTCAGAATTTTTC
This sequence comes from Aegithalos caudatus, assembly GCA_013389925.1. NCBI lineage: Eukaryota > Metazoa > Chordata > Aves > Passeriformes > Aegithalidae > Aegithalos > Aegithalos caudatus. The sequence continues at coordinate 9,576 of WEIU01018914.1, read as the reverse complement.
TCCCACTGTAGAATTTCCTTGTGGAAACCCACACTGATGAAAACTCAACTATCATCTACATCTGAGTCTCAATTCCGATAATAGTAGAGGCTCTACTGTGAGACTCCTGCAAGCCTGTAGCCTTGTAGTTTATATGACTTTTCTTTCAAAGGTGACTGTAAAAAATGTGTTGTGGCTCATGCACCTGAAATTGTCAACACAAAGCTTGAAAACTGATCCTGCAGGGAATGTGTTTTGTGGATCACTGAAAAGGAAAACAGTGAAACAGTGTAAAAGATCAGTGACAGCTATGATTCATAGTATCTGATTAAAGCAGTTCAGGACATGTTGTGCAACAGTATGCAGACAGCTGCTTTGATTTGGAAATGCAAATATATTACAAAGTATACTCCTAAACCAATTTTCAGGAAGGTTTTGAGCACCAACGTGAGTCAGAATATGGCCACCTTTGAGGTTATTTGAATTATCTGTGGAGATAGATTTTTGGGGATTGTTACTTTGCTGTTTATTGCTTTCAAAAGTCAAGCTTTTTTCTTTCCTTTCAGAGCCTAGTACTTCTATGAATGTGACCTTTTTTCCTTTCTGTTATTTTTCAGGAAATATTTACTGTCTCTTTGCAGTGTTGAAATAGAAGCTGAGAAACAGAAAAAAATGTTGGAAACAATTGGTAATTTTTTTTTTTCATTTGTATCACAATATTTCTGTGGCCAGATCAAATGTGTGTGATGGATTTGGGATATGGGTGTATACTACTGAGAGAGATTTTGAAAAAAAATTATTTACTGTGCTTAGAAATGCATGTTGTGTTTGGGGTTTTGTATTTGAAAACAAAAGTTGTACAATCATATGTTTAGTGTATTTAAATTTTAGCCTTGTTGTCTTGATTTCATTGTTTTAATCTTTTATTGAATTAAAAGTGCATGGAAAAGACAAATGTTTTCTGTTAAGACTATTTATGCCACTACTTATATACAGTGGACTGTAGCCACAGTTCCTGTAACTCAGTTCCAATGAAGACTCTTTCACTTTTGTAACCTACTTCTTGATGGACAAAAATACACTTTTTGTTGGCTTCTGATTTATGCTTTGCCTCTGACTTCCTGCTCCACTGAACAGGTCGGGATTTTTGTTCAAAGCGGAGCCATTCAAATTCTCTCTAGTTTGAACAGTGAAGAGGGTTATATTTAAACCTGTTACCTTGTGTGGCTGTTTCTAGACTGATACTGACTAGGAATGATTATTGCTACAGATACACATCGGGCCCTCCAGGCCATGGAGCGCTTACAGGCAAAACTTCGGGATCGAGGCGATGCTGCAAATGAGGAGAAACTGAGCCTATTAAGATCAGTGCTGCAGAGTCCTCTCTTTAATCAAATTCTGAGCCTTCAGACTTCTGTTCAACAACTGAGAGATCAGGTAGGAAAAGCAGTCTTGCAAGTGCAAAGGGGAACTTGCTAAGGTAATGCAAAGATGTGTGTGTTTCTGCTAGTTGAACGGTGAAATAGCTTAAACTAAAGATAGGATCCAAAGGTTCAGGGCTTTGTTGAGGCCGTATTTTGTGTATGTGATTTTTATGTATCTGCTCATTACTTAAAATGTGCAGAGTAGGGAAATGATGATATGGGTGGGGGGTTAACAAAGTTTTCTTTCTCTGCCCTTCAAAGGGAGATTGTTTTCTGTGAAGTCTGGGACTTTTTTCCTAGGAGCCTTTTATTGCTCTTTTTTGTCTTACCCTGCTAAAATGAGGATATAGACAGAAGCTGTGGAATAGTTGACTTCAGGAGGATATGAAGATCTATTTTTTGCTTTGTATAGGAATAAAAGATCAAAGAGAAACCAGAGCTCCTTCCTCCTTTTTGCTTGCTCAGAGTATTAAGTATTAATTTTCTGCATGTTTTCAATGAACTTGAGAAAAAAGGTCAGCAACTTGGCTATATTGACTTTATTTGTTGCTATAATTTTCATGTCAGCAGAATAAGAATTTGAAGAATACAGAAAATAGTTCAGTAACTGGATTAGGACTAAACTATGTACCTGGCTTTACAAATCGTTCTTTCTGTTGACTCCTGCAAGATGGCCAGCTCTGTCTGGTATGCAGAATTGCTGAAGTGGGAGGGAGCAGATTCGGCACATGGACCTTGTCAGCAGTGTGGAGCCCCATCTGGTCTCTGACCAGACTGTGATGAGGAGGATTCCTCACAGTCCTCACAGTACTTCAGCTGTGTGGTAGAAGTGTGGCCCTTTATTGCTTCTTGTGGACCATCTTGATGCTATTTTGCACAGACAAGAAATAAATTAGAACAGTGTCTGTGTTGTATTCATTTTTTCAGATTTTGTCTGTTTAATATTTAGAGACTTGATGACATTGGAGTCATGTTAAAAAAATCAGGAAAAAAAACTGTCCTGATGTTTTGTTTGTGTTTCTATTTGAAAATGAGAATTTAACAGTGACATCCAGAAATTGTGTGAATTAGGTGGTGAAGACCCTGGAAACATGTAGTGAGAAATAAAAGTATGCCTGAAATATTAACAAAAGTTTGGAAAAATGGAAAATTAAATTTTCACTTCTGGACATTAGCTGTGGAGTTAAAGGATGTCTATCATTTTAAATACAGTTGCCTAAATTAGAAAACAAAGCAGGAGATAGTAGGATGGGTAATTTACGACATGTATTTTTTTAAAAAGCAAAGAACAGCTTCACTTTCTCCTGACTCTGCAGGTTTATCTGTGAAGTAACTTTAGTGATCTGTTAATGTTGCATAGTATGTGCCCTGTCTAGTTGACTGGGGTGCTATTTGGATGTGAATTTGCTTTGTTTATGTGTGCTTATATGAATACTTACACATGTAAATATATGTTTCCAGCTTTTTTAGATTTGTGTCAGTTCTTTATCCTGTCTTTTTGCTGTAGAATTTCTTCCCTAAAATATAACGAGGTTATTGTTTTTATTTTGTGCTATTTAAATATTTACAAACATACTGAAACAGGATGAAGATTAAAAGTATGAAATAAGCATATGCTAAAATATGCTAAAAAAAATTGTATTTTCAAAGGTTCATTTTTGGGGACACCCTTCAAGGACACCCTTTTTACAACTGTCAGGGTACTGTGCTCTTGAAGCTCTTAAGCTGTAGGTTGATGAAAACTGCAAGGCATGTGAGTAGTGATCAGGTTTTTTGGCCAAGCTGTGCCAGGCTAAGGAGACAAGGTGTTTCCCAACAGTTGAAGTCAGAGTCATGTTTGAGACAGGATGACAAATGGTGCTGAGTTGTTCAACTACAAAATGTTGTAGCTTCTACCCAGTGGAGACAAAGATGCCTAATTTTTTTATGTTTAATGATGAGCTGCATTGACATTTAAATAGGCTTTGATTCTTTTTGAGGTGAAGTGTGACAGTCTCCTTAAGTGCTCCTATGTTTTTAATGAGTTTTTAAAGAGCTACGAGACTACTGCAAAATTCTCAGGGAGCTCATCTGTTAGGACAGTGTAGTTTGAAAGAGGGGATGGGAGCAGAGGACCAGAATGTCAGTTTACTTTACAAGTCAGATTCCTTGTGAGTATCCCAGCAGAAGTAGGCCAACCAGTGAGACTTCACTGTGGGCCTCTAGGGTCATCAATAAATTTCAAGGTAAGAATGTATTCCTGGCTTGAGGCACTGTGTCTGGAATGCATAGAGATGATAGTGAAAGTCCTGCCCTCTATTTGTGCAGTGTGTGGACTGAGGAGTATGCTGCTTTATCTTGTGGTATGGTGCTAAAGTCAGCAAATCTGATGTCATGGTTTTCACTGGTAGGCTTTAAAGTTGTGGGGTATTTTTTTTTCCTAAATGAGAAAGCAGAATTTGTTTGTACTGCAAAACTGTCATTGTGAAGTTTACTGAAGTGGAAAAGTCTAGGCACAACAAAGGGATTTTTTTTACTGATTTGACTTCACAAATCTCTTGAGCTGGGAGCACTGAAGGAACCAGTTTTTTTCCTGTCTCTTGTTCCTGTTCTTCAGTTCATGCTTGTTTTCTCATGTTGAAGAGCAGTCTTGTTGTTTGAAGATAAGGCAGAGACAGAGAAGAAAAATAGAGATTGTGGTGTTTTAATAATATTTTATTTTCTTTATGAAATATTTTAAAGAAAATAGTCAACTATGCTAGCATTCATGTCCTGCTTTTCTTACATTCCTTTTTGTTTCTCAGTTGTTCACCTCCTCCCCACCTCTTCCTGCCTCCTTTCTATACTCAGAGCTCTGCCAGAACAAAATATTTTCTGGTTGGCTCAGATGAGAGGGCTACATTTTTCAGTTTCGGATTTTTGTTGTTATTGTTTGATGGTTTATGTTTGTTTGTTAGTTTGTTTATTGTGATTTTTGTTTTGTTGTTTGTTTTTGTTTGGGGTATTTTGTTTGTTTCTTTCTGTTGTGTTTTTTTGGGTTTGCTTTTTGTTTTTACTTGTGAGTTTGGCCATAGTTTTTCCTTCACAGGGTAGTGGTGGGTAGTAACTGGGTGTCAGTGCAGGAGAGGATTTAGGGAAGAGCTGAGAAACTGTCTTTTCTTATTGCCTGTGAGCACTTAATAGTGTTAGGTTTGTATTTGCACATCTAGAGATGTTTAGTTCATGTTTTGAACCCCTTTTGGAAACAATACTGCTTGCTCTTTTAAATGAAGCGATCACAAAAAAATGCTAATTTGGGATCTTCATCTAATCTGAGGATAGAGTCAGAAAAGTGCAGCCAGCAGAGTGGTGCTGGTGCCACCTCCTATTTCTGGGAGTTCAGGGCCTTTCCCTACTGTTGTGCTTCCATGTTCTCAGGCTTGTGCTTTCTCATTTCCAGTGTGATTGCTTTTGCAGCTGGTGTTTTTGCTACTCAGGAATCTTGCAGTCAGTCTTGTGCTTCTTGGGGTGTGCATGGCTGCTGCTCAGTGCCTGGAGTGCAGAAATACTGGAAAGGGTTTTTTTCTAAGTTAAGATGTAGCAATGTTGAAGACATTCATTTCAGTGTTGGTACAGTGCAGACATGGCTTTTGTTGCTTTTGTTGTGAAAGAAGTATTTTGACCTACTGCAGGTAAGCACTGCTTGATTGTATTTAGTGTGTGTAACTAAAACATAAATTTTGTCACACTAAGTGGTATTTATGAATTTTTCTTTTTATCTTATGCAAATTATGTCCACATTGGAGATATTTATACCATAAGGAGAAAGCCAATCAAGGAAAAATAGCATAAGCAAACTTATAAAACAAAGCAGTAATATGTTGCATACTTTGTTGTACTGTAATTATACAATCACAGTGCTTTAAAGCTACTTTTTGATGGAATTATGGTGATTGTATTACTGTTAAGTAGCACAATTTATAACTTATTAAAATATTTCATTTTATAATTTTAAGATTTGCACTTGTGATTTATTGCACCCCCACCCCCCCGAATGACCTATATTTCTGTGGTTAGCAAGATTATATAGCAGTTATTCTCTACTTGTTCATGCTATAAGTCTGGATTTCAGGGTTCACATGGAAGATAGTGGTCATCACATTTCTGCTTATAATTTCTTCAGAATTCTGAACTTCTGCCTTAAGTACTACTGTAAATGTCACTATAAATGTTTTTATAGTTTTTAAGGTGTAACCATGTCTGTTTCAGAAGAGGAGATGTGAAATGTGAGGTTTTTGCAGACACATATACACAAAACTTTACTCTGTTAAGAGTTTAAAATTTTTTTTGAGTTTATTATTTTCTTGGAGTTTTAGAGGTCAGATGGCATTTTATGTGAGTTTGGCTTCATGCACTAAGCACATCTTCCATTAAATGTGTTTGAGCTGTGTTTGTTTAAAAACGGTGTGATGAAAATGAGATGTTGCTGTCAGTTGCTCTTGATGTGACTATGTTCAGTACTGTATTGCAGCTGTGTTGTTGTACTGAAACTTTGAGGAGAAGCTTTTAAAGTTCTAGTTAAGCCAATGTGAATTGGAATTCCTTTTCCTGCAAAGGAAAAGTATGCAAGACTTCTTTTCAGTGACATTTTAACCATCATGCAAATAAATATAATCCAGTGTTTTCAGAATAGTGGAATTGTTACTAAGTTATGTGTATTGAAAAAGCATGAACAACTTCCATCCTTTTGCTTTGAAAGGCAGAAGGAGTGGGAGAAGTCAGTCAGTTCCTGTATGTCTGCAGAGATTCACAAAGGTATGGAGAAATGATGAAATTTCAAACAGAAAGTGGTCACTGTATTTCCAGTTTGAACAGAACTTGGTCAGTGAAAACATAAAATGTAAAAACTAAAAAAATTATTTGGGCTATAACTATTTCTATTTCAGCATGAATTCTCTACCAGGGAGAAAACTGTAATTCCCTAAGGACATTGCCTTATCTTTTTGAAAGAAGTCCTTCAAACTTGAGTAGACAAAAGCATGGTGAGGTTGGGCAGATATTCAGATGAAAGTTAAAGTACCCATCATGGCTACTCTGCTCTTAGAATATTGCAAACAGTCCAATGAACTGCCTAAAGCAATCAATCCACTGTTCAGTAGTACTAGGAGAACATATTTAAATCCTAGTACAACACTGAATAGTAGAAGGAATTTTTTGGATTCAGATTAGGTATGTAATACTATCTATAAGGGCAATGTGTCATACTCTAAAACCTTTTATTTTCAATGTATAGTTCCATTTATTCTTTGGTGATTATGCATACAGAGTCTTTTATTGTATACTAGAGAAAAGCAGTATCATAATGCAAACACCATTTATAACATTTATACTATTCCGAAACTGCCATAATTTTAATTACTGTGGCTTGACATGGATTGTCGTGCATGATTTTTCTAGTGCAATTTGCTCCCTACACATTTGTCTGTAAAGAAGTACTCTAGATACATGAAAAACATAGGCTTTTTATGCAGAGAGAGACAAACTGGGATTGTCTCTGCATTAGCAGTCTGTGACGTTGTGTGTTGACATGGAATAAATTTAAAGCAGTGGACTCTCAGCTACAGACAGTTTCTCTTTCCTTTTTTGCCTGCATGTCTCATTCATTGTAAAGTAGAAAGTATTCTAGCTTTCTGTACATGGTCCCAAATTTTGCTTTAGCATTAATATAGAATTTTCCTTAATTTCTCTTTTTTTGTCTTAGAAAATGACTATGTACTCTACTAAAATGGGGAATTCAAACAGAGTTGGATTTTGTAAGACTATCAGTAATGCCACTAACTCTTCCCTTCTACCCTATCACCTCTAAGCATGAAACATCTGAAAGTTCCTTCCACAGTAAAAGGGCCTCAGGACAGAATAATGCAGTTAGAATGGTGCTAAATGAAATTGCAGATATTTAATGTATTTTTCTCTAGGTGTAAGCATACTGATTGATGTCATTACCATGCTCAGCTGCTGAGCCTGGCTCACTTAGTTTGAAGTCACAACTCCAAAAGCTGCACCAAAGTAGTTTAGTGAGCTCTCACTGGTTGACTTTTGATAAAATTGGTAGGTTTTACTCGTACTATTCTGTTTTTTGTTTAGGCTAACTTTGCTAGCTTTGCCAGAGTAGGTGATTAGTTCTATAGTGACTGCTTTGACCAAGGATGCTCTGAGGATGGTAACCTTCAACAGAAAGGGCAGCTCAGTGCTATTTTCTGCAATATGCACTGCAATTTAGAAAATGAACTTGAATCTATTACTTTAAAATGTTTGTGATATCAGACCTGTATACTATCAGACCTGCCTTTGGTGCACATGAAAGGTAGTTCAGATATTCATCTCATATACTCTCAGGCTGCTTCATATTGCTGTGGAAATATAAAAATATTTTTAGTAGAACCAGTTACTAATGGTTAATTGCAGTACTGTTAGATACTATGAGTGTTAATGACTTCACCAGTAACTATTTTTTGTATGAGGAAGCATAAAAACAGGCTCTATAAGAAAAAAATTGAAGGTGGAGGAGAAATAAAGCACCTAGTTGACCAAGTTCAGTTATACAGTTTTGTACATTGAAATGGATCATATTTTGAAGGTGGAAGTGAATTAGCCTATTATATGGCCTTATGCAGGTAATAAACACAGGTACATCGTAGACTTTACTAGTTTCAAATCCGTTCATATAACGTAAGGGGAAGTCTTATATTCTCAGAAGGGTACAATTTGATTATGTCTTGGTGTTGTTCCATGCAATGAACTGTGAAACAAGGCTTGTCTACCTGTGCCTTATAAGCTTACTAACACAAATGTATGTGGTTAAAGAAAACTCATAAGTGCACATTTTAGGTGTTACAATTTGTTTGAAACATAACCCAAATGTATGAAGGTTTGAAATATAACCCAAACCTCACAAGTATGGATAAAGAACATCATCAATAAAAATCACCAAGTTCCAAAAATCCAAATTTTCTTCATTACAGGTGGGTGTTTTTGTTGTTGTTCTTGTATTTTGTGGTGTTTTTTGTTTTGTTTTGTTTTGTTTTGTTTTGTTTTGTTTTTTAATGTCAGAGCAGGCTTAGAAATGCTGTTGAGAACTTTTCTTTCTAATGCTGCCTTGTGGTATTTTTTCTTTAACTTGAGGGCTTTCCCAGCCACATAAGTTGTTCAACAAATTATATTTGTTCTATTGCATTTTCCAAAAATACTCAGATGAGATGGACTTGTATGATGGAGAACAATACTAACCTTTTAATAAATGGACTGTTGGAAGACTGATATAATAAACCTAATAGACACAACATGCTTGTATAATTGAGACTAGTGCTGTAGACATTTTAGAATATATCTACTGTTTTGAGATTTTTATTGATACTTGAAGTCTAAAATATGACTTTAAGGAAGGGGAACCTTAGGTTTCTGTATTGTGATGCAGAACGCTAGAAAGTGTGCATTGTAAAACTATGAAAAGTGTTTGAAACTGCAGTATAATAGTTAGTGTGCCAGGTAAGTAGGAAGCAAATTTATCTGGAGTAAAGCAGTACCAATTGACAGTCAACAAGCAGGTGGGACTAAAGATAAATGAGGGTTTCTGCTTCACCTGAGTTTTGTATCATCAGCAGCCATTCATTAGGTTGCTTGGCACAGATCTGTAAAAGAGGTGATTTACTATGGCTGTGGAAGACAGATAATTTTCTTACTATTTCTTCTGTTCTAAGAAAAGTGGATTGAAAAGTGTAAATGTGTGATTGTGACTTTCATATTAGCCTGGTGTTTTTAGATTTGTTCAGTAATCTTGTATTTAATCTTAGCTCATGCAGATAGTCACACTGGTTGCTGTAGTATATAGTGATGTGGAAACCCTGACCAGTGAAATTTGTGCTCTGTGTAGGCTGTGAGATCTACTTATTTTTTCATCAATATGTGCATACTTTCTTTTTAATTGTAAAATAACAGATAACTTTCTTGTTTTGCCTTTTTTTGTTTGTTTGTTTGTTTTTTGTTTCCATAAGTACTGATACTGTAGAAAAAATATTGTTCTTGGTTACCTCTAAGCTAGTGATGGAATACTTCAAGATGCTGGGGTGATGGGAACAAATGAATTTTGGACAGAGAATGGAAAATAATTCTAGGTTGTTCTAATCAATTTATTTTGTGCTTTATGCTTGTAGTTCAC
>WEIU01018910.1:0-10459 GCA_013389925.1 Aegithalos caudatus | reverse complement strand
TAGATCAAACTGCATTTGAGAATAAAAATTTTAACTAGTTATCCAACAGTGGGTAATTTCAAGGAGAGCTAAACAATAATACTTCAGCTCTTTTTTCAGTTGAACTGTCGTAGTGAAAAGGAAAGCTGAAAGGTCATTTTAGAAGTTATTCTTTTGTGACTTGCTAAATAATCATGAATGTGTATGTCCCATTCCTGAAAGTAATAATACAATCTTCTTCTTTAAATAAAATCAGAACACAATATCCTATGCTTGGTAGTGTTTGTAGCTAATACCGTGAATATTTAAGGTCTAAGGAATACAGAAAAAAACCCTAACTGATACAACTCCTACCCCCTATCAAAAAGCACAAGGAGACCTCTAAAGCAATAATACAGGAATATATTAGTCAAAGACCCACATATCTTGCCTAAAAGGCCTAAGGACATTTTAAGGACAATAAAAATTTTAGGGTCTATAGTCACCAATAAATATGGGGCCATTAAGTCAAATGCTCAATTTTCAGAACATGCTAAAAATGCCATCTATAAGAATGTAGTCAGGCTCTTTAAAGCTTTTGGTATACATAGGCCATCAATGAACTTAAGTTCTATTCCTGAAGATTACAGAAGGTCCTTCATAACCTTTCGGAACAGAAATAATTAATTTAGACAAATTTTCTTTAAAAAAATTCCTGAATTCAGGAAGCAACAGCTTCAGTCATAATGTGTGCAACTTTGCATTCACAAAGTGAGTGGTCAGCAAATGGATAAAAGGGAACAGTGGGCTATTGACACACAGAAAGTAAAAAAAGTACAAAGAAGCCATTTGTCTTCTGAGTTTTATTACCACTTCATTGTATATTGTACTGGAGTCCTGGAAAAACTCAAAATGTTTTATTAAATGTCATCTGTACTCCAGAATGGCTGAAATGGCAGCTCTTCCACCAGACTGTGGTCACATCATCAAGTAACTGAAACCATGTTTTGGAAGTGGAGAACTTCTGCTTTGGAGTCATAGGGTCATGATTTGTTTGGATATTAAGAATGAAAATTTGCAGTGGAGCAGTTAAATGATGATGCAATCAAATGAAACATTATCTTCCTATATACAATTGAAAATGAGAAAATTTTCCTTGATCTGTTGGAGTCTTGATCATACATAGAGCAACCATACTTTCTTTCTCAGGTTAAACTCTCACATATATTAGAAATAAACATAGGAAAACTGAGGATATATTTATTTATAATGCTATGAGACCTATGTAAGCGAATACCTTATCTATTTGCAGGCTCAGAACCATGAAAGGTTGAGTGTAGCAGAAACTTCGGAATAAAAAGAAGTGATTGTCACTGTTAAAATTAAAAGCTTCTAAAGACTCATACATAAAGCAGTATCTTACCCTCACCAGGAAGTGAACACGCCTTGTTTTTTACCATATTCAGTGGCATGACACTGACAGTACTGGACATCATTATGCACTTTTTATCTAGCCCCATACAATACAGAGAAATTTCTTCCTTGGCGATTCAGAATAATTCTTTTCTTGATTGTGGAATAGTGTACCTCTCTACACAGGAAAAGTATCAAGTGAATTTTAGTACTTGTTTATTTTGTATTAAAGCTTAGCGGCTGACTGAAGAAAAGTTTGGAAGTGCAGATTGACCAAGAGAAATCAAGATTCAATGCTGTAAGGTTTTCTAGAGACAATTATCTCAACGAATGTGATTTACGTAGGCTGACTGAGGAGAAATGTCTCTGCAAGAAATTTGCAGGTGGTGATCTGGGCATCCTCCCAGATCTCTGCCAAGCATTAGAGTTGACATACAAATTTTCACAGATGCAGCCTTGGCAGAAGGATATCACTGGCAGCTGTCAAATGCTAATCTTTCTCACAGTGAAATGGCTTGGGAAATCCCACTCTTCTGAGCTAGAGTAGGAGATCCAAGAGAGGACAAGGAAGTTTCCTTGCCTGTTGTTCAGCACTGTTGTGCTGCATAGACCCTGCTCAGAACTTTGACTTTTCATCATAATCTTCATTAGTACTGCTCTAAAAATAAAAAAAATAGCATTATCATGTGTGTGGAGGTGATGCAGATCCATAATGTCACATAGTCACATAAAGTCTGAGGAGATCTGGAGGTTATCATATAAAAAGAACATGCAACTGTTAAAAGATGAGTTTGCAGAACTATGTGTGCTGGTTAATGCAGCTGATGTGAGTGGCAAAGAATATCTTTGGTACAACAGGGACTTTTTTCCTTGTTCCCTGTATTGAAAGCTTAATAGCACTGTANATTGAAATCATTCCAGATGTGAGCGATTTGCTTCTTTACTAGGAAAAAAAACCAGTTCTGTTAATGTCTTTTTGCTCTCTCCAACTACTCAGTTGATTGAAGTGGAGAAATTAATTTTAAGAGTAGGAAATACTTGTTTCTTGTTCATAGTACAATATTTGGAAAGCACAAACATTTTTTAAGAAAAATATTCTCAAACAAAGGTTTCAAAGTGTGAAATTTAGGCAGTTTGAATCACCTTTGTCATTATTTTATATTTCAGCTCTTCTGATTCTGAACTCAGTTCACCTAAATAAGTAATTTTCTTAGTACCTTTGACCTTCCTGAGCTTTGAATGTAAAATATGTAGTAGATATGTCTGTCCTATGGGAGAAATTCCTTTCTACATCCATGTTTTACAGTATTTATTTTTTTTTCTGTGCTGTCCTTTATAGCACTGACCTTTTTTTCCTCAACAATTTGATGCAGAATATTTGAAGAAAACAAAATATTGGTTAAGCCTGATGTCACAATATTTCTGAGTTGGCCTCTGATAGGATTTATAGGCAAGAAATAGTGAACTGAGATTAAAATGAGATCCTTCAGACAAAATAGAGATTCTTCATAATGGTAATTCCTGTTACATGGTAGAATATGAAGGAATAGCTTTAGGTTTTAGATATGTAAATTCTCTGTGTGGCAAGGTTTGTAGCAAGAGGAGAGTTAAGGATCAGTGAGATGTCTGGAATTGTAGACATGCTTCTGAGCACATAGATATTTTTCTCATGTCACATTCTCCCATATTTGTTCACTTCCAAAGGAGTTAGGTTAATTTAATTAAAAATTACTTCTGATTTATGATGCTGTGCATGAGATTACAGTGAGGTCTTCTTATGTCACTGCTGCTTTAGAAAATTAAAATATAGGCAAGTATACTTTATGTATAAACAACCTAGTCTCCTTTTCACCATAAGACCTAAAGAAAGCAATTTGTACAATTCAAAACTTCCAGATAGGGCTGAATTCCTTTATTTCCTGTTTTCCTTTCTAGATGTAGTGATTCTCTGAAGTATTAATTCATAACTCTAAAGAACTTGCTAATGTAATTTTCAAGGTTAGAAGTTTCTTAGTCCTTTCTGTCTTCATGTTGCTGTCTTTTAGGGGGAGGATTTAGATTTGCAAAGGGCCAGGCTTGGTTTTTCACTTAGATCCTATAATAGGATTCAGATCTCCTTTTCACATTCTTTCTGTTGGGACAGACATTCCCACTGGGAATCCTTACAGTAGATTCTTCTTTTTTTCTCCATTTAAAAAGCAGCGCTTTTTGGGAAGAGCTTATACTTAGCTTTAAACCTGCTCCTCTGCCTTTCTCCTAGCTGTGTTGGTAGATGGATTAAATGGCTTTTGGCATATACATTTCAAAATCACCTGGTGAATGACACTGCAGTAGTGTATGACCTACTTTGGTCTTGGATACGTAGGCTATGTTATTGTTGGGATATATCTTCAAAGACACACCCTCATTAAATCAGGAATGTGAGTTTTGATACACAGAACTTGATTACAGCATGTAAAGTGCCTGAATAACTGAATGGCAACCTTGCTTTTTAGAAAGTCTTGCCTATTTCTTGTTGATGTGATATTTGCTTTCTCTTGCATGTGTGTTTCCTCCTACTGATGAATGTTACACAGCCACCAAAACAGACTTTTTTGGTAAATGTTCAGATAAGGGATTGCTCTATGGAGCAGTGACTACATTGCTTGGCAGGCCATCTTCATTTTCTGAGCTCTCTTCTATTAAGCATCACAGCTCCCTGATACGATCCAACACTTGGCAGTGGAAAACTGCCATGAATAACGCTGCAGCTTTGTAGCCTTTGTCACCAGTCAGCTCTCAAAAGCTCTTGGAATTAGGTGAAAAAATATTGCTTGGATATATCTGTCTTTTTGTACTCCTTTGATTTTGTGTCTAAAGAGAGCATCTATGTAAATAGCCTTCTTCAGATTGAGATTTTCAATCTCATATTGGAATCTCTCGTGTGATAAACAGCAAGGCTACTGCTCAGTATGCACCAACACCTGGCAATAATAATGAAAAAATAACAGTGAGAAACTGCAGAGCATCTGTTCTTGACATTAACTTTCCTCAGTTTGACAGACTGCCACCACCAGATGTTAGTCTTATGTGCCTTTTTTTTCCACTGGAGATGGCAGCCTTCCTGCCTCTCTTTGCCTCTAATAGCTTACATCAGTGCCCTTTGGAGAATTCATGAAAACAATTGTGTCACCACAATGATCTCTGAGAACCACCACTTTGCAGTGCTGTTATGATTATCAAACAAGATAGGATAATTTTAAAACATTGAAATCTGGAGCAATGGTTAAGCTTAGTATATTTTTTTCTTGTGACTAAGGTCATACTTGTGCAATGAACATGTGCCTCAGTGACAGTAAGTACCACTTATCTCTCAGCCAAAGGTTTACTGTTTTAATTCACAGAGAAACAACCCCATTTACTGCAAGCGTCCCTATTTGGCCTTGTCCTGAGTGAATGTTTCTAGTGGAAAACATGAACATTTATTAGCAGGTCTAAATAAAGCAGAACTGAGCACAAATATTTGTAACAAAGAACTTAATAGGATACACTTTCAGATCCATGCTTTCGTTTAGCTCCCCCTCACTGTTTATAATACTCAAAAATTGAAAACACATCGGTCAATTTAGCCTACATTCATTTAAAACAGTGGCTAGTTTAGTATGACCACAGAGAGCACTTTGAATTTTTCTTGCTTGTTTTTGTGATGAGTCTATGTCATGGAAGAATGATGTTGCATGTGTACTAAGAGGTTTTGCGCAGCTTTACAGAACACCATGTAAACTATAAACCAGGCTATTCATCAGCACTTTTTAGGTTTATAATGGGATGTGACTTAGCTTTTCTGACATGCTAGGCTCCATTTACCTGCCAGTTACCGACGATAGTTCTTTTCTAGTTTACAGTATGGTGTGTTAAGAACCCTAAATTATGCCTGGGGTACACGCTGACCCCGTTTCACTGACAGAGCAGCATTACACAGCCAGTGCCTGGGAGCGGGGCTCTGTGCCATCCATCCGTGTGCCTTCACTTGGCATCAGGCAGCAGGAACTGCAGAGTGGAGAATCAGTGTCTGCCCACACACAGCATACAGGGTTGCAGTTTTGTGTGATGTGTGCTATTAGATACTGCAACTAACAGCTGCTGCTGGGGGGAAGTTGATATTTGACTTTCCTGTGTGCACTCAGGTCTGCTCTGGAAAGCTTTCTGCCTGTGCTTTAACTCTGCAACTCTGTTGGCATGAAGAGAAGAGTAAAGACATCATTGCTTGAGTGTATTGTTCTATGCCACAGGAACTCTGCTTTAACCTTTAGAATTTTGATGGTATTAGTAGGTTTTTACTCCTTAGGGATGCCTTCAGTATTTATGTTTTACTTTAGTTTTGGTGTTATGGGGGGTTTTGTGGTTGGTTGGTTGTGGTTTTTTGTTTGGTTGTTGTTGTTTTGTTTGTTTGTTCTGATTTTTTATTTGGTTTATTTGGTTTGTTTGTGTTTTTACTTACCTCTAACCTGAAAATTTCATTCTCAATAAAAAGAATCCCCTCTAAATGAGGAATAGCTTGGAGCAGATTGTGATTATAGGTCCTTCCCCTCTCCTGCTTAATTCTAATGTAATTGAGATCAGAATCCAGGCTGGTCATACAAAGATCATGCAAAACATTTTTACAATGTTATTGAAAATTATTTAGCACACATAAGGGTTGCACACATGAGTAAAAGCCTTGGCTCTCACCTGGCATTTATGAATAAAGCTAAAACCAGTAAAATCATTACTAAGGCCAATGGTAACAATTGTTACAACTTTAAAAAAAAAGTTCTCCCTAATTTGTCATTTTGTTTTCTCATTATGAAGTGTCCATTTGATGAAGTGAGCTGATATCTTTTAGTCTGTCCTTTTCTTTGTATCCCCATTTTGCTTTACAAGAAGGCAAAATTAACTTTGATCTATGTGAAGATATATTTGAGCAAAAACCTAGGTGATGTACAGTGAGTCATTATGTTTTTTCTGTTGAGTTTTCTTATGAGGTCCAAAATTAAAAACAGCATGGTCTTGAAGGCATTTGATCATCAATTTCAATGCAGCTAAAAAGCAGCTGTCTAAAAAAAAAATCATTAGGTTGAAGGGTGAATTCTTTGTGTGATATCTTTCATCCAATGGGCCAAATGAACATGAGTTCCAGGTGATTTAGCTAGTTAGGGCACACTCACATCCTTATCTAGCTGTCTTTTATGGGACAAGGGACCTTAGAGCCAGAGTGAAATATTGAAAAACCCTCAGCCAAATCTTTTTACAGAAAATCTGCTACTGAGTAGATTGGAAGTCGTATGGGAGAGATAATTTCTTGAGCACATTGTCTCTGTGAATTGTCTTGTTTTCAGACTGATTGTCTGGCAAGATGTATTCTTCTAAGTATGCATTTTAGAAACACTGAGAAATTAGATGGTTTGGCTCAATTCTTATAAAAGTCCTCACTGTAGAAAGATCTGAATGCTATCTATAAGGTATAGGTATCATTTAGGGTCATCCTAAATTATGTATTTAGGATACATTTAGGATGAAGTATTTTTAATGCTTGGATGACAAGAGGTTGTATTTGCTGACAGGTGGATATTACACTTGTTTCAACTATTAATTTCTCTATGATACATGTGAAAGAATAGCATTTGTGTCTTTGTACCTGTCTTTATAAATGTTTTTCTTTAAATAGAAAATTAAGTTCCCAGTTTACAAAATTAATTTCCATCCACAAGTCAGTCTCTGTCAGTGCCAAGACAAAAGTAAACTTAATCCTTGTTTTAAAAACTTATTATTATTTCATACTAACAGTCTATGACAACTGGGAATAGTCTAGTAGAAACTTAGTAAGTTCCATTGTTTAGCATGTGTGATAGATATTCTTGTACTTGATTTTTCATGTGCAGCATTTGGGCTAATGTCAAAAATTCCAACTCCCACAACTGAAATTACTTGTCATACACAAAATCCCTACATAAAGAAATGCAGCCTTGGTAAACTAGGCTTTCTATTACTTTTTAAAGAAATTTTTATTTTATTTTAATTATTTTACTTTATTTTTTTNTTATTTTACTCTCACAGCACTGTTATAGTAAGTTTGTCTGTTGTTTTCAGGTTGATCCCCTGTTTACAGTGCCTGCACCTCCACCTCCGATTTCCAGCAGTATCACACCTCAGATTCTGCCTTCCTACTTTTCCCCATCTTCATCCAATATTGCAGCACCAGTCGAGCAGCTTTTGGTACGGACACGTTCAGTGGGTGTAAATACCTGCGAGGTTGGAGTAGTAACAGAACCCGAATGCCTTGGACCCTGTGAGCCTGGGACCAGCGTGAACTTGGAAGGAATTGTGTGGCATGAAACTGAAGAAGGTAAATTTTTTTTTCCATTAGGTTTTTGTCCCTGAATGTGTCGACAAGGTGGTATATGCTGTATCTGCCTGGGTGCTAGCTAAAGGCTTGCTGGTCTGTTGGGACACCATTATATACTGTGACAGTCACAGCTTTACAGTTCAGCTAGTGAGCTTTTATTTTAAAAACAAGTGGCAGGTCTTTCGATTATTTAAAGCAACTGTGTTTTCCAAATGACCTGCCACGTAATGCCAGCTAATAATAGAATTGTTTCCTCTCTCTGTATTAAGAAAAGTGTATGAAGAAATTGCTAATAGAATACCATAAATGTGCTATTTAAATGTACATCATGAAGGGGATGTTTGTGTGATGGTTAGATGAAAACTTAGCTGAATATTTCAGCTGATAAGAAATGTCACCATTACATAACAATAGAAGCCCCAGAGACCCTGCAAAAATTCAATTTGATGTGATTATTTTTGCATTTTGGTTATCTAAAGTATGCTTTAAGAGGAAGGCTTTCAGCCTTGAAGAAAAGTGTTCCATGTGATGAAGAAATGCTATCAAAACCAGATTGATTTTTTAAATATCCTTTGAGGACATTTGTCCGAGTAGGAGTGCTGGAGAGCTTTGGGGAGCACTAAACCTTGATTTGCAAATGATTTAGAACCAAGTAAGGAGGAAGAGGATTATGCTGTGATATGCAGATTTTTCAATTTTGGATTTCAAAAGCTCATTATTAAAATACCAGCTCCTGCTAAAAATATTGCATGTATACACTAAACTTCTGCAATTTTTCATTTAATAATAGCAGATGTTTTCATTTGTAGCTGTGTGAAAATCTTCTTGTGACAGTTCTTACATTTCTTTTGAGGATTATTTAATTTTTAGTCATCTACTTTCCTCAACAGTGAAAACAAGATTATTTACAGAATGATATAATGACAGAATACAGCAGTGCATTGCTTCATGATAAATCCTGACGTGCTTCAGACCGTATGCACAATGGCATTTCGTCCTTTGCAGTGATATATAAGACCTCACCAAAGTGCTCTCCACTGTCCTCTCAAAAATCAATAGAGAGAGTCAGATTTACTTGCTTTTGTATGCTTTCATCCATCCATCTTTCTCTCTGTGTACGTCTACAGCAGATTGATAAGGTAGATTGATCCTTTTAGATTGTTTTTAAAGCATGGTATAAATTCTGTTTTAAAATATCCCTGCAGAGATGACTGCCCTTAGCAACTCCAATCTTTCTTGGCTGGCCTGTATTAACCAGAGTTGGAATGTGTGGGTGTTAACTGTGTTGACATGAAAGAGCAGTAGCTGTTAACAGTGTTATTCTTGCTGAATAAACTAAACTTCTGACCCTCACTGAATTTAAGAGGCCTTCCTTGTGAAAGATTTGGCACCAGAAATGAAGTATTAAAAAAAGTGCATTCTGGTCAGGGTGACATTCCATTGACCAGTATCTCAGCATTCTGATGGTTTAAAAACTCTTGTTAGTTAATGGAAATTAACTACCTGAGCCTTTTCCTAGTTTGTCTAAAACAATTTTCTGAAACAATTCAGTGATTGGCATGTTTGAGTGAAGCTGTTTATGAGAGCACCGGTTTTAATATCTTTACAAACAGTTTTTGAGAACACTACGAATGACTACAAATATAGATAAAATGGGATTCTAAAATACTCTGGGAAAATAGCTAGAGTGTTGATTAAGAGACTGAAGATAGCTGATACGATATCATATTGTGTGGTCTGTAGCATGCACTTTGTGTTTGTTTCAGACCCTGCTGAATGAAGAAAATAATATAAATTTTACTGTTTTATCCCAGAGGCTGCAATCAATACGCTATTAAGAAAAATTAATTCCTAATTTTTGCAATTTAATTAAGTTTTTTATTAAATTTTTTTTGCAATTTAATTATGCTTTGATGTTTGGAGCAAACATATAAGTATATATTTACATGTTCTCAAACTTTATGACATATTCATGAAAGCATCTATCTAGAAACTTGTATGGAGCCATTTCTGCTAAATTCTAGTAAACAGAATACATATGGGTCTTCTTTACCTTTAATAGAAAAATGTAGTGTCAGATACCCATTTTCTCGAGTTCTGATTTTGACTTTAGGTCAGAACACAACCTTTCCTAAGCTGGTGTAAATCCAGCTTACTCTATCCACATAACTACACACATCTAAAACCATCTTGATGTTCATGATGACATACAAATTTCTTTGTTGATTTTCATGTGTTTCTTTAGTTTTCACTCCCTTTACTGCTTTCCAAAACTTAATAAAAACACACGTGCAAACTGATGTTTCTCTGGCTGTCCCATAGCTTCTTAACGTACAACAATTTGAAGAAGCTAAGGAAGGTAGGAAAATTTCTAATCCTGGCTTGTGTTTTGAGGTATTTGAATTATTTTGTATCTAGTTTAGCCACTCTGAAAAATGAGATGTGAGGTGATAAGGATAGCCTTTAGGCTGGCTGCGTATTCATAGGAACCAAATGTGCTGCTGAGCAGCCTTCCTGTGCTGCAGCAACTAATTGTGGGAATGCAAATACAGAAAGAATCTCAGTTATTACAAGAATAGTAGCCTGAGTGGAGGAACATAAAATCAAATACTTTATGCAGAACTCATTATTAGCATAAATGTAATACATGCCTTATAAAAGAGAAAGTATATACTGAGAATTCCTGTTCTGGAAGTATCTGAAATAACCTGTTTTCTTTTATAT
>WEIU01018889.1:1745-16832 GCA_013389925.1 Aegithalos caudatus | reverse complement strand
TAATTATTAGTAATGGTTGCATTTCAAGTCCCTCTTTCTTCCCGTGAAGTATGGTATCTTGGATATTCAGTGTTTAGAACTGCATTAGAAAAACACGCCATATGGTATTGCTTGTCTTCCCTGATTGAATGCAACAGCTGTAGCACCAGCTGTTACTTTGCAGATTCCTGAGTAGACTGTATAGATTTCATCTGCAAGTGCTCAGGCATTCACTTTCATATTTGTTTTCAGGATGGATTGTCTGAAAATTAGATTGAGATTTATCTGAAAATATGAAAGACATCCAAGTATGGATATTGTTTAAAAGTAAGATTCTTTTCAGTTAGCAATTGCAATTTTATGTGCAAAATAAAAGCCTGGCATTTTTTTGGCATTTTTGTAATGCATAGACTTTGGTGGTTTTTTTTGTAAAGCTGCACAAGTAGAAGTCATCAATTTTATCTCTTTAAAAAAAGTAAACCGAAAACCAAACCTCTGGATAGAGTCAGGCTATGTGTATTACATTTCCTTGTAATATGAACACATACAGTGCATAAAAGCTACATTGCATAAATTTTTCATGCTTGAATGCTTCACATTTTTTGGGATTTTAGAGTTACTGAAGTATTTTAATTTCATTAAAATAATGAAATAATGCTTTTCTCAACAATGTAAAGACTTGGTTACGATTAAAGTTAAAAGGTTTTTATCAATATTTAGAAGTTTGTTAGTAACTGGATCAAAATAACAAAACCGTTTTCTTTTTCATCGTTTGGATAGCATTTTTATTAGTTCATTTAAAGTTTCCAGTAATTATTTCTTCTATTGCGTTTTGCTGGTGAAAGCAGAATCAGCAGAACCAAGCAGGGACTTTTGAATGCTGGAAAAAACAGGATGTTCTCAGAGTGACTGTTAGAACACCCAAAAAGTCTTGAGAGGCAAAGATTCAAGGAAGGAGTTTGTATTCTCAATTAGTAGCAGATAGGATGGTATTCATAGTCCTATGGGAAAGACTATATATCAGTAGCATATTAGTGTCTGTTCCATTTTCTTTTACCCCAAACTGGTGGGTGAGAACCTTTGTTCCCTTCAGGTGTTATTTTGTGGCCTTTCATATCACTGCCTTACAGATATGTGTTTTCTGACTGCTCTCTGTCCCTCACAGAGTGGGTGGATGGTTTCAAACATTCACAGGCATTCTAGCTGGATGGGTTATTGATGAAATTGCTGTTCAGATCTGATGACAATTTAATACAGTACATGATAACTGAACTGAGTGACCTTTGCTGCAATTGATGTTGGCCTTTCTCCCTGTTAAGTGACCACCTAATTTATCTAACTTAGAGGAAGTACTGTGATTGCTGCATAAACTGTCTTGAACAAAGATATCTACCATTCATCCTGAAAAGGTTGAGTGGACACTAGAAATCAGAAAAGGTCAAAGAGCCTGATTTAAGATTATTTAATTTTACTGCTCTTTTTTGGAGGTAAAAGTACGCGATGTAGCCGTGTCTACGTCCAGTGTAAATGAGTCTGGTGGAATATTTTAAAGAGTGTCACTCAGGCTGTCAGTTTATAGGTGTTGGGACAAAATACAAGTTTTAGACTTAGACTTGTCTTCAATTTTCACAGAAGACGTAATTTTAGTTATGTCATAAAGTTTGTGTACCTGTAGTTAATATTTCATATAACCAGACTAAAATGTTTACCTTTAGTGAAAATTGGTAGATATTGATCTGTTAAAGTGTGAGATTTAGGTGAATTTA
This sequence comes from Aegithalos caudatus, assembly GCA_013389925.1. NCBI lineage: Eukaryota > Metazoa > Chordata > Aves > Passeriformes > Aegithalidae > Aegithalos > Aegithalos caudatus. The sequence continues at coordinate 15,087 of WEIU01018889.1, read as the reverse complement.
TACAGGCTATTTTCTGCAGAGTTTTTCCTGTTTCAGAATGTGCCTCATTCAAATGGTATTAACTACCATTTCTATGCTGAAGCTCAAAATTGTCAAAGGGAAATGAAGAACAATCAATTTTCTTTTCTTCAACATATATTGTTCTAATCCACAAAGATAATCTTCTGTTTGATTATTCAGAATTTTGGAGTGTTTTAGCAGGAGAAGATTAGCACAGTGATGTTGTTACCTCCTGCTTTCTCTGTTAATCTGATCACATTAGTCCATTACTTGTGATGTGTGCACACAGAGTGCACAGGACTTTCCTGCCTACTTAGAATACTGTATAGTAAGCTGGGGCTTTTTATCATGTATGAAAATTCCCCCTCACCTCTTCTTTTTAATTTTCTTTTTTTTTATTTATTTCAACCTAAAGCATTTGGAGATAATTTTTTCTTTGTTGGATTGAGTTCTAAGTGTTAACCATGGCTGTTGATAATCCTGGGGGTTAGCACAGTGACCCCAACACTTATGTAGATGCAAGCATTTCAGAATCACCTAAGTGACCAAGTCTATTCTAATTTCTCATAGGAATGTATGTGCAACTCCTGACTCTAGGCACCCAATTTTCTAATGTTTTTAGCAGTTAGTCTGTTTGAACAGTAACTATGGATATCAAATTACTTCAAATCATTGAGATTGTGTAATACACTTATATTTTGTATTTAATTAGGTAAATTTGAGTGTGCGTTTCCATAGCACTGGTGCATTAATGCAGAGAAGGGCTGTACTTACACAGCTGTGAGATTCAGAACTCCTTGGGATTGTCCTAAATTGACCTGAGTGACGTAGTACCTTAGAGGTAGAAACAGAGCCATTTTCATTTCTCATCCTTGGCTTGGTCAGTGATGAGGCATACATAAACACAGGGCACTTTAGTAGCCTGTTTTACCATGTTTTTATTTTACCTTCACTCATTCCATAGAACTGTAGTCATCATTCCAGTGTGTAGACACGTGCATGCGTGTGAACAAGCTTATTTACCCAGGGCACAGTGTGACTTGATTGAAGTTTCATTACAAGCTTGTTAACAGCTAGGTTAAAGAGAGTGTGTAGACTGTCTGGGAGTTAATTAGTTCCCATCAGCGAAATTATTAGCACAGTAGGTCAGAGTTACTCCTGCCAAGTGAAAGCCTCAATAATCAGTACTGTATCTGGGTCAGAGACCAATCCGATCATAAAACCTGCAACCGCTTGGCCTGGAGGGTGCAGGGTCAGAGCCAGTGGTACTGCCAAGCTCATGATGTGGAGTTGCTCCTCTATCACTGATAGCACTACATGCTGAACATTAGCAGTAGCTTGTTTTGGGCTTTTTTAATGTTTCTGCTGACACTCTGGAATACCAGCCACTGTCACTAATTATGTTCAAGCATGAGGCAGCAGCTTGCATGACAAATCACTACCATAGGAGATGTGTGAACTGGGATGTTCTTTCTTTGAAAATATAGCTCTAATAAGGATTCCATCACAGAAAGTAGGAGTTAACAGTCAAAATATTAGAACTTGCTCTTCAGTTAGCTAATCTGTGTGAATTTGCTCATAAGTTTTTGTTAATATTTAATTCAAATGGAAATAATGTATTATTTTACACATGTATACCTCTGCTATGAACCTGTACAGGGCGTCTTTAATGTTGAAGTGTGTTTGGTGAATAAAGTTGACAAGGCTGAGAAACAATCCTACTGATGTGTCTTTAAAATGTCTGTTTATGCAGTTTACCTAAGAGTAATAGGACAGAAGGGAAATGAGACTGGGGACAGTTGGTATCTTAGAAGTGGATCAAATGCTTTCCCATTTTGTAAAGGACAGCTGTAGTATTGCTCCATTTTTGAAGAACTGCTTCTGCCAGTAATTTCCCCAGAACTGTGAGAAGAAAATATCCAGCTCAGCTCCAAAGCAGAACCATTGTCATACATAATACATCGTTTCCATCAAGGTTGTTATCTTTCTGAGAATTACATGTGCACTCACAGGAGAACATTTGGACATCTTCTGTAATAAACTGAAACATAAAGGTATGGTTTTGTTTCCAGGAGGGAAAGAAAATGTGAGCCAAGATGCATGCCAGAAAATATTGTTGATATTAGTTTTGTGGAAAGCAAAAACATATGGTAGATGCAAATGTATAACTCAAGGAAATATTTCCCTGTTGAAAATCCACTTTTTTTTTTTTTTTTCCTTTGGTTTTACCTATTCATTACAAAAATTATCATTATTTTTCCAATGTTTAAAATAATGCTATGAAAATATTTATGTGAATATCCTTCCTATGAACCTGTCTGCTTATCTTCTGTTCATTACTGTAGACTAGAAATTTCGAGGTGTTTCAACATCCAAACTTTTACTGCTGCCAGTGGAGATGTCCTAATACCTGTATATCAATGTAACATCACTGTTTTTGTCTGAAAACTGAGAAATTTTTTTACATTTACTATTACTCACTTCAGAAGAATAATATTTATGTATATTTTGATTTATCACTCCATTCTTTGTTTTATGAATACAATTTCATACAGTTCAGATTTCTTTTAGTTTGTGTTTCATCATTTTCTTAAAAAGTAGGTGGGTAAGACAAATCAGTTGCTGCTGTTTGCCAGGCAAGTGTCAATAAAGGTTTGTTTTTTTTAATCTATTAATAGCAGAGCAATGTGGCAGTTTGAAACTATGTTTGGAATATTAGGAGTTCATAAAAGATAAAGTAGAAAGTCTTTTGAAAAACCATAAGCCCTGTTGTAATTAACCATGGATGCAGAAACATTTGAGGTTGGTTTATAATAAGGTAAAATTCATAGATGATGAACCCACTTAAGACAATGTTTAAACAAAAAAGTATGCTGTTACTTGTTCAATTTCATACACATTTTTTCCTTTGTTATAAATAAATGTGTTTCAGAAAAAACTTTTCTTTGTCCTTTTCTCTGGCAGCAGCCAGCAGTCTTTGCTGTACTTTGTGCTTTCAGCTTGCATTCATAAGTGGTATTTTTTAATAAGGCTTAAAAAGTCACATTAAAAATAATGGGAAAATAATGATTGTTTTGGTGCTCTTTGAATTGCTTTTGCAATCTGAAGCCAAATGTTCCAATGACAGTGCTATATTCTTATGTTTTCCTCTCAAGCCGTGTTTATGGCTTTTTAAAAAAACGAGAAGGAAATAAATACTTTTAGATATTCAGACATTATTATTCTACCCAGTTATCTAAATCTCTTAAATTTTATATTTTCTGATGGTTTTCTAGTCTCAGTGTATAATTCTAACACTCAAGGGATTTTTTTCTTCCCCATTTATCACAAATTTGCCACAGTCTTGCAGCAGTGTTCGTAACATTTAGTGTAATATTAACAGCATGTATATTAGAATGGTTTTATTTGAGATTGTATTTCCTTAATTGCTGTGCAGATGTTTTCCTTGACTGGTGTGGAGTATATTAATGTACTATTTAGGAGACTTTGCCTTCTAGTCCTGCTGTCTTGTGCCTATATGGTCCTCTTCTCTTTGAGCTGGCGTGATCTGCTCTCTGACACAGGCATGTGCTGCCCTGCCTCTTGACCTTGCTTTTCTTTGTCACTCTTATCACAGTGCTGAAGGTGCACTCTGCAGCTTTCACCTTCAAGGTCCTGTGCTGCTGGTGCTTCTTTCCACTCTTTAAAGCTTCATTAGTTGGTTAGAAAGCAGCTTAGTGTTGAATGGGAAATGGGTATCATTCCTTTGTTATATGTTAGTTTTTTTCACCTGTTGTGCTAGGAATGAAGCCAAGGTCTCTTAAAGAGCAAAGTTTTGTGTCATGTGTCAAAGGGCTTCTGGAATTATTTTTAGTAAGTGTGCCTTCTTAGTTGTCTTCCTCACATTCATCTAATTGCTTATTGTGTGACTGAAATGTCTGGATATTAGTGATACCAAATAGAACTGTAGGACTCCTAACATACCAGTCTGTATCCAGCCCTTGTAGAAACATAAATCTTTGGAACTGCTCCTTTTCTTACAGGCAGGCTTTACCAGGAGTTTGGTAATAGATTACTCCAATAATGAGTGGTACTGGAGGAAACAGCATATCTTGTAAAATTAATGAGTGCATGAGTATAGTAATAATACATAGAACTTATTATTTCTTACTAAAACTTATTTTAAATATTGCTTGCAAATGTTGCCCTGATGTTGTTTTAAACTTGTCTATCCCTTACACTGCTCTTCAAGTAACAATATTTTGTAAGCTTTAATTTTTTTTGTTATGTTGAAGTTAAACAGGCCAAAGAATTTAAAATATATAGTAAGTGAATTCTTAGACAAAAATAAAAGCACAACTTCATTGTGGGCCATGTGATGGTGTGCTGGATCTCAAACCATTATTTGGGCACATTTCTATTTTCAGGAGAATGTGTTAGAAAGAGAAACCCTTGAAAGGAACAACCAAATGGGTTTGCCTTGCCCTATGGGTCTCTTATTTCCTTTACATTTCTCTTTCCTTCCAGTGCTTCTTGTAGCATGTGTTTCTTCTGCTGTCATCTATTTTGGACCTAATTGCATTAAATAATCTAATGCAAAATTTAAATCTGGAGGAACTTCAGAAACTAAAATATTTCCTAAAATGTAAGTGGGAATATTCAGGAGGGAAACCCCCAAACTACTGTCCCTGCTGAGGGTATACAGGTAAATGTCTCTTTCATATTCTGGTGAGGCTTCAATATTCTTTCAGTTGTATTTCTCTTTTCAGTTCTTCATTTTTTTACTCAAAACCAGTCAAGCTTCTATATATGTCTCTAAATTCCATCCTACAGCTGGAATAAAATATTTACCCTAAATTCACTTTTTATATCTAATTATTTTTATATTTCTTTTCAGTGTAGTAACTGATTCTAAATTGATCCAGTGTTGAATTCCTGACTCCCAATCTGCAAAACAGCAATTCAGGGAGGAGTCTTGCTCTCCTTGCCATGTGCCCACACTGATGAGTAGTGCTAGCTCTTGAATGAGCATGGCACTATGAACTCCAGTTCATCAGTGTCATCTGGGCTAAGAAATTACTCAAAAGAAATTCTGTCAGTGGCTGTGGGGCTTGTGCTGGCTGCATTGGGTAGAGCACCCTTCTTCCTCCCTCCCTGAGCTATTATATAATTGTCTGCTAGATTTTCAGGCTCTGTTAAGAATCTGGTGCAAGCCAAGGTTTTAAATAGTTATAGTGGGCACTCAGCAATGTGTGAACAGAGTGGGAGAACCCTGTCAGGGCATACTGCTTGCTTTGGTGTGACTGGTAAATTGCTGCTGCTCTGGTAGAAAAGCTTCCTCCCTGCCTGAGTTGCTGCCCCCAACTCCAATATCAGCTTACAGAAATCATAGGTTTTGTTGAGACATGGCAAGTAACTGCTATGAGACTCCTGGCAACAGTGGCAAGACATCTTCCTCTGCCTCATGTTCCCAAAATCTAAACTCTGCTTAGAGGACCACAGGTAGTGGAAGGGTACCGATGGCAGTAGCGGCAAGTGATCTGCTTTGTTAGACATTTGGAATGCTTGAACAAGTTTCTTTTTCCTTTCTGGTTTTAAGATACAATTCATTGACTATAAACAGCAAGTTTTATCATCCTACGTTTCTACAAATACACAGCAATGTACAGAATGTGAGAAAAATGCTGTCAAAAACTGGTCACGCTAATGAAACGTAGAAGAGAGAGAGAGATTAGAAGACTTTTTACTTAAATACTGAGCAACACATTAAATACTCCTTAGTACTGAATGCATTATTTAATGCAATGATTTTGGCTTTAAATATTGTTATCCATTTAATTACAGACTTTTATTCACAGGATGACCTAAATCAGATATCCAAATACTTGAATGTAACATGAGGCAAGTAAGATGCTTAATATATGCAGATCTAGGAGACAGGGGAAATATAGGAGCACAATGAGACAATCAGAAGTGGGACAAAAGAAAGCATCTGATTGCTGAAAGATAATGCTAGATACAAAGGAAAACAGGAATTTGGAGACACAAAAAGAAGAGTAAAGAGAGAATGAGGTGGGTTAAAAAAATCTAATGAAAAATTTACTATTCACTCTGTTGACCCCTCAGGCTGCTAGAGTTGCTTTGCTCTGATAGGTACAGTCCCAATGTGTTTGGATTTTTGATGTGGATACCAAGATGAGGCAAATTCTTTTAAGCTCTCTTCATGGAGAGAGATACTGACTTGGGTTAGGTGACTCTTGGATAGAAATTATACCCATAAGATGTACCTTATTTTACTGTAGTATGGATAAATTAATTTTCTTCATGTTGTTATGAAATATGGGAGTAGCACTGCTGGCATGTCATGACATCTATGGCATTGTGTGGTACAGCTACAAAGATAATGCAAAAGAGGATCCTGAAATTACTATCCTGATTACAACTTGTGGCCTGTAATTGGAGGCCAGTAACTAGCAGTGTACCACAGGGGTAGGTAGCACTGGATCCTTACTCATTGATGACCTGAGTGATGGGTCACATGCACTCTCACCAAGTTTGTTGATTACACCTAACAGGGAAGAGTGACTGGGGTGCCAGAGGGTCACAGAGGACCCTGACAGGCTGAAGAAATCTGCTGCCAGGAACCTCCTGAAGTTCCACAAGGACAATTGGAAAGTCTGCATCTGGGGAGGAGCAACCCCAGGCATCAATATTTGCTGAGGGTATCCAGCTGCAAAGCAGCTCAACAGAGAAGGAGCAGGGGCTCCTGGTGGTGCCAAGCTGAACAGAAGCCAGCAGTGTGCCCTGTGACAAATTGGCTCAACAGTGCCCTGAGTGCTGCCAGCATGTCAAAGAAGGGGATTCTTCCCCTTTAGTCACCACCAGTGAGGTCTCTCCTGGAGTGCTATGTGTGGTTCTGGTCACAAAGGTGATTAAGTGTCTGGAGCATCTCTTCTGTGAGAACCTTTCTTAATGCTGACATATCTCTTTTTGCTACACACTGATATTAAATTGTGTTTCTTGCAAAAAATATGTCAGTAGAAAAATTTTTAAAAAATGCATTTGCTGTTTATTAATTTGTACTTTGGTTTCTGATGCTTTTCAATGAAAAACTGAATGCTTGTTGAACAGGAGTTTGTACAGCTCCAAAGGATTGCCTTGGAAAAAAATGTATACACTTAATTGAAATGTAACCCTTTCTCTGTCTTCAAGGAAAGTTTTTTTTGTTTTGTTTTGTTGTTTTGTTGGGTTTTTTTGTTGGTTTTTTTGTTGTTGTAGTTGTTGTTTTTTTGGTTTTTTTTTAATGTTGAAATTCAGAGAATATCAAAGTAACTGTATCTGCAGTAGCTCATATTTTGTAATTTAGAAAGATGCTTTTTCAAAGTAATGTAAGAGTGTTCAAAATCTCTTTACTATAGCTGAGAAAATATCATTAGAAAAACATTGTTATTATCAACCACAAAGTCCATAGTCGATTAACTGCTGATTTTAAATTGATTTTAAGGAAGACAAACATAGTTTATGTATCCTCTGTTGATAAGTACTATGTAACTTTACATATTGGTGTGTGTCCATTTATGTATTAAAAAAAAGTGTAAATGCAAGTCGCATTTGTACTCCAGTGCAGAGGTTAAGGTTTTGCCATTATATTTTATTTCTAATTTACGGTAACCAGCTATATTCCAAATGTACTGGTCTCTCATCATCCTCAAGAATTCCAAGTGCTATTTTAGCACTATGACAGATCCCCCAACTGCAAACTAAAAGGCATATTCCCCATTTATAGGTAGCACAATAGGACTACTTTCAGACCAGAGTCTTAGCAATATGTTAGCAGAGCAAAAAAGTGACTTCACCATTAAAAGCAGACATAATAAATGCAAATAAAGAGTATAAATATTTGAAGCATGATGTGAACTCAGATGTGTAGAGTGCATTGGAGATATGGCAAATCCATGGCCGAGTCCCTGCCTTACCTGTTTTACCTTATGTGTTTAAAACAAAGGATCCATTCTCACTAAAAGCTGTGGCTGATCTAAGCAAGTTTCGTGTATCCAGTGAAATGTTTTCCTTTGGATCTGAGAAGTTTCTGATGCACATTGCAAAAATATGTGTGTGCATATATATGTATGCATAGAAATAACATATTAAGGATTAGTTATATACTGTCAATCAATATAGCATACTATATAACACATTACTATTTTTACATAATACAAATAAAAGAAATATATTCTATAGACAACATACTATTATAATTCAATATAAAATTTGTAATATGAAAAATGCCTAATATGCTAGACATCTTGTGTGTAGCACATATATACATACATGGCAACACTCAATACATTTTGGTTTCCTGACCAGTGCATTTATTTTCCTTGTAAGGCATCAGTTGTCAGTGTTATAATTCTTCTGTATGGTTATAAATCTTTCTCATTTGTTTGTTTGAGATAGGACTAATTAAATTGCAAGCTTTGTGCTTTGAAAGATCTGTTACATTTAGTAAAGTATTCAATCAAATTTTTCGTTCTAATGAGATGTATGCACGTGTCAATTCTATCTTCCCCTTTGTTGTTCCTTCAATATCCTTCTGTACTGTGACAACACATCTTTTATCCTGGTTGTCTGAAGTTTGGCTTGTATGAGCCATCACTCTTGTATTGTGCTGAACAAATAGGAATCCCTATTATTGTCAAACCCTTCTCTACAATACTTCTTCACAGGGGCTGTCTTTATCAGACTATAGTGAAAGTTCAGCTGGTGTGAGTTTTTTGCTTTGCAAAGATCAGTATTTTAATTTTTAGCTCATTAAAAATATATTGTGATAGCCATTGTGACATTTGTAACGTATTCTTTTTTAATATCTGAACATACAGTTCTAGGGAGCAAAGTCAAAGTGCTGTAGAAAATTGAATTAGAAGGAACAGTTAGTTCAGCCTTGAAAAGATTACTTGGTCTTAAATCAATATTAGTAGAGGTTTCATGATATTCATGGGCAATCTGATACTATTTCAACTGTCTTTCTTTTATGTGAGTTTTTAATTTTATGATGTTTTAACCTCCTAATATCTGAGCTACGTTTCTGGCAAGCAAATGAAATTATTTATGCTATTTCCCATGGAAAAGTCTTCTAATTTTCTCCACGAAGCAAACTTTTTCCTCTGTGAAGTGTATTGTGCCGTAATTACATCTTTTTTTAAACCAAAGATAGCTTTTTATCTTTTTTCAGTCCTTAGAGTAGGTTTTGTTTGGTATTGCCCTTGTTGGCCTTGTTCTCTTGATTCTGTGCAATAAGTCTGGTAGAAAGAAGTCCTAAATAAGCCTTACTTGCATGATGTAATTTGATTTCTATTTCTAAAGGTAGCTGATGAAATAATTTTGTATAGAAATCAAAGATATAATTCTGAGACATTTCAGAACAAAGTAATTGATTTGGTTTGATATTCTGAATGTAGACATAAAAATGAGCAAAGCATTTTTGTCACATCCAAGAGTCTTGTGGGTAATGCTGTGTAACAGCCCAAAATGTTCTTTTGTTACTGCAGACAGCTGACTCCAACAAAGCACAACAGAGTAAATAAATAAAACTAGAGTTGGGAGAGAGACCAGTACATACTCTGGATGATGCTGCTGGCATGGGGAGTGAAGTGACATAAAAAGGAAATAGAAACCATTCTTCTTGCTTACTTCTAGAAGATATGACTTCTCAATATCTTGTCTTCCACTTTGTCATCCACCTTCTGTGGGAATGTCTCATAATCATAAAAGGAAAATAAAGTCTGGAAATGGCTGGAAAAAATGGAGCAAATTACAGCTGGATGAGTATGAGGAGCTTTCTTTTTGTTGGCTGCCATTTGCAAACAACAGCAAAAAAACTTGTCAGGTGAGAGTTTTGAAAATTTGACTGTATTGAGTGAAAAAATTGAGAGATTTGTGAAAAATGTTTCGAGGAGGAATAGGATGACACATGCTATGCTTTGAAGGATTGATTATTTCACTAGAAAAGTAGGCAACCATGTACTACTTGTCAATTCAGCATTGTTTTAATGCTATAACATTTAATCTTTCAGTTGCTTTATGCAGTTGACATTATGATTAATTACTGACTTTTATATCCATCAACACCATAAAAATATTGGTCAACTTTCACAGCAATTATCAAACCAGAACTAGTAAATAAATACAGCTAGCCTAGTGTTTTAAGTCACAGAACATGTGATAATTTCTAGCAGTAATATGAATTCTGAAATTCTGTAATTCTGTATAAATTATAAAATAAAAGACATAAAGTATTATTTACTGCTGTGTGTTGGAGATTTGACTGATGAAGAATGATCAGTCATTTTAGAAAGTTGTATTCTCTGAAGAATATGGGCAACAAATGTTATGGTGAACCTGACTGACCAGGATCATACTGCCATTTTATGCAGTCTTTAAGTAAGAAGAAATTGCCAATTTTTTTCAGCACCTGACCTTGAATGAATCATTTCCTTTCTGCAGACTGACCACCCCTTCTTAGATGTGAAGGATATAAATCTCTGAGTAAAACGATATCAAGAATCCTTATTAATAAGAACGTTCAGCACTCTTTGAAATCATTCCAAATGCAAATTACACTGTAGAAGTTTAGATTTTTTAAAAATATGAAATTTGCATTTCCTGCTAGCTAGGAGATTTGCCTGGATTAAAGGGAACCTTCAGGTGATCTCTTGGTTTGGCTTTGGGAGTGGTGTGGCTTTTGGTTACAGGCATGTTGCCTACACTTCTGGATGGACAGAGGAGGAAAAGGGAATATGAGGCAGTAGTTTTTTGATGAGAATTAATTGCAATGGAACTTTTACTTACTGAACTGGCCCTTCTATTTTGCAGAAAAAGTAAAAGAAAACGTTGGTTTAGTTTTTGGTTTGTGAAAGGTTTGTTTTTTTCTTAAAAGCCCTAGTTTGTGTTGGCACTGATTCTTTTATTTTTCTGAAAAATGCCCACACCTGCAATGAAAACTCCAAGCAAAGACTGTAAAATGGGCAGGAAATAGGATAAATCTAGCTTTTCTGAGAAATTTGTATGCAATTCTGATTTTACCTATGTCTTCCTGTAACCCTTTCCTAACCTTTTAATTTGAGGATGGTAGCTTAGGAGACCTCTGTTTCTTAAGCGGAATACCTGTTAATCAGTCCTGGTATTAACAGGATGCCTGAGGTACCTTTGCATTAGTGTTTTAATTTGGGACAGAAACATGTTTTTTGCATGGAGTTTTGCATTGATCTCCATTTGCCATGCTTCCCTTCATGTTGGAAATCACTGGACACAGATTCCTTTGGATGAAAGTAAACTGAACTGTGCTGTTTGGGAGTGTAGTTGATTTGTCTCCTACTCCTAAATGGAATTTGGTCCATGGAACCAAACTAGAGCTAGTCCTTGAAAACATGGATTTCTGTGCTACATTGACACAGCCTGCTTGAGAATCTCAGTTTCAGCCTGTAGAAAAGTAACATATTCAGGACTGGAATGAGGAATTCTGTAATCACTGTAGACTTCCTCAGTTTCAGAGAGGTTTCTTGTCACTTTTTGTAAATTTTTGGGTGCCTACTACATAGAATCCGTAAAACATCTACTTGTGCTTACTGAGGAACATGTTACTTCCTTCTCCAGTTGGTTGCTTTCAGTGTGTGACTGCTCATCTGTGATTGCAAAAGGATGCCACCACAATTTATGATAATTTTCTTTCTTTCAATGTGTAACTCAAATGTGGTTAGCAACCACAAGGGAAGGCTATTTCTATTACAGATCTAATTTTAGCTGCCTCTTTGGAAAGGGAAAGAATCAGTTTTTCTAATAAAACAATTCACTCACTAGAAACTTGTCCTTTTAGTTGACTTCAAATCATATATAAATCAAGGACAGCTCTGGGAAACAAGTTTTATTGACTGAAAACTTTAGTAGAAATTATTAAGTGGTTCTGAGGTAGGGAATCTAATCTTGTACTTTCTGTAGTATCAGACAGTGGTGTAAACACTAGTACAGCTATTCTCCATGCACGAACACAAACAGTACTTAGTTTGTATTAAATTCATTTCAGAAAAAAAAGAAGAAACTTTAAGGTACAAAATGTTGTTGCTCACCTAAGTACACTTCGGTAAATTAGAGAGGGTGGGTGACACATGGAATGGTCCTTGGGTTTCTAAAGGTGCCTGTGAGTTGAAACTGCAATTCAGTGTGTCAGGCAGTCTTCACTTAATATCATGGCAAATACAGTGCAGTATGAACAATAGGAGCCCCAGCATCAATCCCTGGGCTACTGTGCTTCATAGTGAACACCAGCTACAACTTGAGATACTGTTTGTCAGACTTTGAGCCCAGAAGTTCAGACAGTGTTCAAACCATCTAGAAGTCTGTCCAGTTCTCATCTTGTTAATGAGGATACTGCAGGAGGCAACATAAAAAGTCTTCTTGGAGTCAACATACGTCTTCTTGAAATCAAGTTGTATTGCACTGTTTTCTCCTCATGCACAACAATGATCTTCCCTTGGTAGATCTATTTTGAACATTCATGACACTGCCTTATTATCCTTACTGTTGTAATTTCTCAGAAAATGTGTTTCATGACCTTGGCTGTGCCTATGCTGGGGCTGGCCATAACTCTGTGTCCCTGAATCTGCCCAGCTGTTACCACTTCTGCCATTATCCTCCTCAAGTTTTTTTTTAATTGTAGACATGGGCTTGAAGGCACAGCAGCCTGTGTTCAGCACCCACACTTAAATAATTTCTAATTCTAGTTTTCATATATCCAATTTCTTTAAATAGTTTGTAGCTTGTTACTCCCCACTTTGGGCTACCACACTTTCCAAACCTTGCTGTGAAAAATAAGACAATGTGAAACATGTCAGTTGTTGCCATATCATCCTTTGCTAACCAGGCCACATCCAACCAACCCAGTTCTTTGATCTTGCTTTTGCTGATGACAATGTATTTAAATGAGTGCATTTCAAAGGTGTGACATACACTGCCTATGCATGTGGGGCTGTACTTTGTATAGAGCAGATATTGTTCTGGAAATTTGTGAATGTTTTTTAATATGTTCAGTCAATTCAACAATATATAACATCTATGTCCAGCACTCAGCACTTAAATGACCTTGAATATTAGGATAATACTTCATTTGATTATTAGGTCAATATTTCTTTTGTATACCTCCTTTACAAGGAATATTAATATTTTTATACTTTATTCCTTCTCTTATCATTCCAATAATATTTTGAATGTCATGCAAGTCGCATATTGTCTCTTTACAAAAGGAAAAGCTTCCTAGGTAAACATTCACTTTTATTGTAGACAGTAATATATTAAGTTCATTTAATTTGAG
>WEIU01018881.1:33645-44437 GCA_013389925.1 Aegithalos caudatus | reverse complement strand
TTTTTTTTTTTTTTTTTTAAGCTAGAACATCTTGTACATCTTCGAGAAGAGATACTTCTCTTTAAAAAAGCACGTATCAAATGAAAGCAGCCAGCCTTTCTTGGAAGCTCTCCAGTCAGAATGTCTTTTCATTTGGGATAGAGACAGACTTCAGTCCTCAGTTTCCACCTTTGTGATATCAAAACATGATGAGGTCAAAAGGGGAAGGATGGCTGACGCAGGAACACCACGATGAGACACAACAGAGATGACTGAGCCAGAGTGAGAGGAGGAAAAGAGGAGTTTACTTTTTTGATTTCACCTTATATACATTTCACAGAAATGGACCACATTGGAAGACAGAGGTTCAACCTCTTCAATTCCACTGGTCTGAGAAGGTGTCTATCAATTGTCCCTCCTAACTGGAGGAATGTAAACAATAGTATTGTTTATAGAAAATGTGTGAGAATCTGACTCCTAAGTATGTAAACAATCAGAAGGCTAAAAGAACAGGGCGACAGGTGGCCATAAATCTCTGACAAAGAAAAGCAACTCACTACCTGTAATATATAACTCTCCTTTTATTCTGGAGCAATCTTCATGAAAATTAACCTAAAAATTTCCATAATTATTTAGCATTAGCCATGAGGCACTTGATTTTTTTTTAAACCAGTGGTATGAAGTCTTACTAATATTTAAATATTAATATTTCTTAATTTATTTTGCATTTGCATACAATATGTTGCTGTAATAGTGGTGCTGCTCTTAAGCAGTGCATTTTGAGTGCAGGATTTTACAACTCAGACTGTACTGTTAGAAGCTCATCAGAACAAGTTGTTTAAGATCAGGCACGGTTCCTCTTTTACCTGTACTGTGTTTAATCTTTAAGGAATAGATATTTCATGTGCTACATTATTTCAAGTGAAGAAAAATCTGAGAAAACTATTGCAACAACAACAAAAAGGATAAATTCTTATTCAGAGTAGCTGTTTTGCTTTATAGCATGAACTATAATTATGTTAATTGCAATGATAAAAGTTCCTTTTAAATGTGATTTCTAGTGAGTGTATCCCACTCATTTTTTCAGGGGAAACAAATCCCATTTTTATGCACCTGAAAGCAAATATTCATTTCACATTTCCTCTTTTTTTCTCTTTCTCATGGATCTACAGGAATTTATGATGAAAGTAAGGAAGGTAAACAGTTGGCATTATACTTCCTGTGGATTCCTATAATTTAATTCAATTAATTCTTTTATTAATTTTTAAAATCAGCATCAATCTCACTTTCTTGAACATAAAACATCCTGAGTTTAAAAAAAAATTGAATTTAGAAACCACAGTGGCTCTTTGTTTTGGGGTTAGGATCCTAAAGGACCAAAGGCAGGCCATGGAGAAGGGAATTTTGTCTGGCTTTTCTAATTTTCACTTCATACTAATCCTTTCAGTAAGATTGTAGCATTTATGTGGTAAATACAATATCTTGAGACAATGAATTACTAAGAGGAGTTACAGTAAAACTGCATTATGGAGAGCAGGGACAGCACACTTTTTCTTCTGTCACAAGAATGCTGTTCTGGTGGTTTGGTGTCTCACTCATGGGGTGGTTGGGTAGCCTTTGGGATGGGGCTGTCATTGACATTCCTGGAGCTCTGTATCTTGGGGCTGCTTTGTGTCTTCTTTACTTTTTTTTTTTTCTCATTAAGACTGTGACAAAGCAGTTGGTAAATCTCCAAGCATTTTGAATAACTGACATTAAACAATTAACTGTAGTTTTCTCCAAAACGTGTTGCTTATCTATTTTCTACTTTAATTATCAGTCTATTCCCGATTCAACTTCTAAAGAGATTTCTTTACTGATTTTCATCCCATAAAAGATCACTTTTCTATGGTGTTTTCTTGCTTCACTGTCACTCTCCAAAAGTGAGCAGTTCTCAGCTAGATAAGCAGTTCTATTTTAAGGGCTAGATTTAATGATGTCAGAAGAGTTTTCTTAGC
Source organism: Aegithalos caudatus (assembly GCA_013389925.1). Taxonomy (NCBI): domain Eukaryota; kingdom Metazoa; phylum Chordata; class Aves; order Passeriformes; family Aegithalidae; genus Aegithalos; species Aegithalos caudatus. The sequence continues at coordinate 42,461 of WEIU01018881.1, read as the reverse complement.
ATGATTACTCTGCTGATCCATCTTTCTTCCCACTTGGTTGTCTGTCTTATTCTTTATCTGTGAGTTTCTTTCTCAAATGACAAGGATGATTCACATTCCTTGTACCATACAACAACAGAAAAAGCTTAGTCATGATCCTTAACCTGTGAAAAATGCCTCCCTCCTCCACTTATTTAGCTCTAAAATAACCAGGAAGATTTTTATTATTTCTTCTATGTTCTATGCAGAAAAGGAGGAGGAGAATGGGGGAAGAGAATTCCTCACTAGGCTAAAGGAGAAATTGATAAATTTTGTCTTCCTGGGCAATTTCTTTTCCAAAACGCTGGAAGTGCTTGAAAGTAGGTATTTGTAATGGAAGTATTGCCTCAGCCATAAATATAAATGTTTGTTTTACATATAAATCTGGAAACAGACAATCAATATTATTTACTTTTGATTAATTTTTACTGCTCTGTCTGCTTTTCGTTGTTGTGAAGTTTCCCATTGCTAGGAAAATGATAATATAAATTTAGTGTCAGAAGTATTAATGATGAAGTATATTTGAAGTTTTGGAATGTTTCTAATTCTGCCTTCCAACAGGTCAATATTAGCAAAATTGGGATCATTTAGCATGGCGCTGGCAAAAATATTTGTCATCATGACAAATTATTTTTAATTCTTTTTAATGTAGGAAGTAAAATAGTTTGGTGTTGTCGACTGACATGCTTATGGGGTTTTTTTTGGCCAGTTGATTTATTCAGTTTCAGATTTTTATGTGATATTTATATAGAGCATAATTACATGTTGTGATGCAGCTTTTAATTCAAACCATCTTTAGGAAACCTATAGTTTAGCTGAAGTTTTATTTATTTATTTATTAATTTTTTAGCCTGCCACAAAATAGGAGGCAACTTCTGAGCAAGTTAATAAAGAGAGTGGTGGTGTTTGTGGTTTTTTTTTGTTGTTTTTTTTTGGTTTGGTGTGGTGGTTTTTTTTTTTTTTTTTTTTTTGTTTTTTTTTGTTGGTTTTTTTTTTTTTTTTTTTTTTTTTTTTTTTTTTTTTTTTTTTTGTTTGTTTGTTTGTTTTTGTTTTTGTTTGTTTGTTTGTTTTTGGTCACAGTGGCCATAATTATCTGGAAGTAGGTACCAGCAGTCATCAATCATACTAATCTCCATGGCTGAATTTTTGCAGCATTTGCTGTTTGGTAGTGAATTTCACAGAAGGTCAATAGTGATTTAAAAGTAAAGTATAAAGACATAAATATGTATAGCATATCTAGTGTCTTGAACATATATTTGTCTTCCTGTTTGTTGTAATGTAATGTGGTGTGTAGGCTACAGTGAGACAAACAAAGGGATTTTAGACTAAATTCACTCTTTGGTATTGCTCTTAGGTCATAGGAGCAGAGTGAGGGAATATTAGCTCAATGCCTCATGTCAGTGAATTGATTTACTTTGCATCTTTAAATTTTAAGCAACTAAATGCTAGTTGTTTGGTGCTGACCACTGGAAACATCAACCCAGGAGCACAGTAATTGCAGAAGGGTTAGCATTTTCTTTTTTCTTTGGTAGAAGAATTCAAGGGTTCTAGGCCTGGATGCTGCAGCTTTAGAGAGGAAATTCTCTCTGTTTTGTATCAAGATTTTAAAATAAATATGTTTCTCTATGAGCAAGAAAAAAGATGTAAAACTTCTTGGCTTATTCTCTATAGCTTTGTTGTCTTTACTGCTTGCAGCATTTTCAAGTTTCTGATGTTACTGAAGATTTAATTTTCCAGTGTTAGTATTCCAAGCATCAGTTGTTTAGTTTTGCCTGACTTATCTTGTCTCGCAAGCCTTCTAGCTCTGTTCCAGGGTTACTTCACAAGTTCTGCAGTGATTCAACCTGTTTCCATACAATCTGTTTTCACCACTGCTGGGGGGTTTTCTGGACTCTGGTTGGCATTCATCTCACAGAACTGAAATGCCAGACTTAGAGCCATGGATATTCCAAGCTGTCTGTGTAACCACAAACAGAATGTTCAGATTTTAGGTGGGGTGAATTACTGACCTGAAGGGCCTTTTTTCTGTCTGCTGGCTGTTTAGTTGCCTTAAGCTACATTAGTGTTTTGTCATCAAGTGTATTAGGTCTGGCTGAGATGGAGTTTGTTTTCCCCACAGCAGCCCTCACAGTGCCGTGCTTTGCATTGGTGTTGATAACACACCAGTGTTTTGGCTATTGCTGAGCAGCACTGGCACAGCATCTGCACTGGCTCTCCAACATTCTGCCTCTCATCTGTGGGCTGATGTGGGAAAGATCTTGGGATAGGACACTAGATCCAAATTTACCAAAGCAATATTCCATACCATATGATGTCAGGTCATACATAAAAGCCAAAAATGTTTACAACATTTGCCTTCTGGAGCAACTATGTGTGCTGAAGCCCTGCTTCGGGGGAAGTTGCCAGGCCTTTCCTGATGATGGGGAGTAGCAAATCAAACCTTTTGTTTTTCTCCTTTACTTGTATGCATGTATGACCTCTCACTTCTGCTTTAGTAAAGTGCCTTAGCTATCCTTGTTTTCCGTTTTACTTTCTCTCCCCTGTCCTGCTGAAGTGACGGAGTGATAGAGCAGCTTGGGGGGCACCTAGCATCTAGCCAAGGTCAATCCACCATATAAAGATTTTTTTTCCTAGCTTTTAATTTCCAGCTTTTCACGTAATTTATCGTACTGGTATTAAGAAAACAAGTTTTCCTGTATTTTCTAGCTATCTATTGCCTGGTATCAGAAGGAGGCTGTCATTACTCATCTGGAGTTGTGTTTAGTGTGAGAAAGTTAACACAGTATGTACTTATGGGGAGAAATAGGTCTTGTTGAACACTTACTTGTTGTGGCCTCCTGTTCTAGGCAGTTTGTAGGACTGCATCATTGCTGATTTTAGATAAATACTGGCCTCCATCAACATTGGTCTATAACAGGTTAACAAATTGCACATTAATAATGAAATCAATAGGTGAGTAGATACTACATTGCTATGGAAATACTTTGAGAATCATTTCCTCTACAGAAATGGTTGTAGTATCATGCAAATATTTATGTGTGGAGTTAGGGTGAGATGTTTTTGACCATGGGACATCCTTCCCTCCTATTCCACCCAGGTGCATCATGGGGTTTTCCTTCTCCTAAATAAGGATTCAAAATTTTTAAGATTTGCATTTATTCCACATCATTTCAATAATTTTCATTTTGTCTTATGGGTTGCTTAAATAGAAAACTTCAATTTGATTAAATAAAGGAAGTCGTAAAGAATTTTGTATAAACAAAGCACTTGTTTCTTGTACAGTCATTATTTATTTTTTTTTCTTTTTTAGTAACTAGCTCAGAATAAATGCTTATATTAGCCTGCTGGTTTAAAAGCTTTCCTCAGCATCTTGACAAAGGCATTGATGCCAGCAGCCTTACTGATCTTGACACACGTTGTTTCAGACTGGGAACACAAGGGCCTACTTTTACTCAGAATACATGTAATAGATTTTTTTTTTCATGCCAGTACATGTGGTCAGACCCAGGTTTCCTATTTAATTTCTTTCTAATGGATTGAACACAGAATTTCAGAATGTAATGAATTGTCTTGAATGAAAAAATTGACAGCTGCAATGTGGGTCCCAGGGAAGGGACTTGGAGAAGATTTCATCACTGGAAGAACACTTCCTTTTTTATGTAAATATAATTTTTTAGCATTTCCATCAGTGGTGGGTGCAATATCCTGCTTGGTTTATTTCTGTAGTGGTGGTAGATTTACATTTAAAAGGGTTCAAAACAGGCAACTGTAGGCAAGTCTGTATTTAATTCTATACTTCTGCTTATGCATTTAGTCAAAGTGTCTAGATTTAGAAATAGAAGTATTTTTAAAATAACTTTGTAGTTTTCTAACAGTATAAACTCCTGAACTTCATGAAACTTGGAATATCATTGCGCTGGAGAACATGATGCCTTTTGTAATCATATTTGCAAGTGTTTTTATGGAAGTACTGGTTTTGGATGTTTAACATGCTGTTGTCTCCAGCATCTGATTGAAGTTCAAGATGGCCATCGTTAGTGTGTTCCATTTTAATGAAGTGTGAGTAGTCAGTGTTTTAAAGGACATTGTTTTACTCCAATGTACATATGGAACAACCACTAATAGTCATATTTGAGACTTGTAATGGTGTCTTACAGTAGTTGTCTTGAAAAACACTTGTGAAGAAAAATGGGGAGCATGTTGCTTCTTTTATTGTACAGCCACTTTACCATATTCACTGCCATGAAAGCAGTTATGTAATATTTTTTTAGAAACTCATTAAAAGCAATTGATTGGTCATAAGTCCCCTCTAGACTGCTAGGGCTAGATCTGGGGCACAGAGGAAGTACAAGACTGAGCAGCTGATTGTGATTAGGGCCTGCTATACCATAATTCCAAGTTATATGGACTGCACTTTTGAAAGATTTACTAATGTTGTTTATTGCTTCATTTGATTTTTTAAAAATTATTTTTGAAGTCTATGAAAGCTATTTTTACTTGCATATTATGTCTTTGTACTGTCATTTTCCTTATAGCACATGTCAGTAATTCCATTCTACTAATATGGACCTCTCATGGAGTAAAGCGTGAAAAGCCATTACATTCTTCTTAAAAACACGCTATGTTATTTTGTATGAGTGTTTCTAGAGTGTGAATCAGTTCCCATGTGACACGTTCACTATTTTTAAATTGCTTTTGTGGGTGACTAGACTTGTTTGAATAGCCATGTGCTAAATGCACTTGCTGTCACGCTTTCTTAAGCATTACATTTCTGAATAATGACATTACAGGAGCTTTTTCTTTACATATGCAGAACATTGAAATAACTGTCTTGTTTAAATACTTTTAAATGCTTTCACATGGTTCTCTCTGGTACCTCCCTGAAGCTCAGACCTTTTTCTCTTTTCTCACACATTTGAAGATTGTGTAGACCTGTGAAGAAGTCAGCAGAAAAATCAGCATTTGCTTGCAGTAGAGTTCTCATTAGTGTAAAGGATATTTTTGTCTAGTAGAAATAAGGCTGTTAGTATAAAAAGAGTGGAAGGGTAATGGCTGACTCAAAATCATGACACAAGGTTATTCACTAGCCTCTAAAAGGCCTCATTGTGATGCTTCTAGAAGCACAAATGGTTTTAAAATATGTATTAATGTTTTTAAAACATGATTAATTTCCTGCAGCTTCTCATGTGTTTCCTGGAGTGAAGACATAGGCACAGCAGTGTAGGTGCTGTTGTGTGAGTCTTTTGGTCTGATTGATTACATTGTCAGGGTAATGTATGTGCAAATTGGTACTGATACAAAGGGATGATTGAATCAGGTATACCATATCTTACTCCATATTGGGTTGGTATTAATGATAAAATGGATTTTTTTTTGTTCTATCTTGGCAGACTTAGTTCTTAGGTTGTAGTTTTTGAATTCTTTTTGGCATTTTAATTTCGATTGAGAAAACATAGAAAATAAATTTCCCATTTTTAGTTTATTTTTCTTTGGTTTACAAATAACACTCTACATCAAATTAAACAGCTCAGATCTTAATAATCTATTGTCATTGCCTGGTCTTCCAATGTATTGAACTTGAAAGCTGTTTACTTTTTTTTTGAATGCTAATTTATTCAGCTCTAATTTCTCTTCTTCTATTCTAAATTGCCTTTCCTTTAGAAATGACTTTCAGGTAATGAGATGACTCCAAATTAATCTTGTAGTCCAGCTGCAGAAATATTGGATTAGAGATGGGCAGTTTACATGAAGTTTTCACAAGCAATGTGAATTTGTCAGTCCCATATGCTTTCAATCTCAATTTATTGTCTTTAGTGTTTGCCAGTTCTGAAGGTTTTTAAGTGTTTTTCTCTACCCCACATTCTTGGGGAAGAAAATGTGAAGAGTTTTGTGTTAATATGATTGGTACTCCTGTATAGCAGTTTGTTGAACTTCAATGGACAAGTTATTCTTTGAAAACAAATGTATTTTAGTTCAGTCTAGTTTTATTCGAGGAATGTACAGTTCAACTTGGAAATTACCCTGAAAATTGGAAATTAGAAACATAAAGAAAATAAGACTCATGATAAATAATGTGGTTGTTAGCAACTGCCTTGCATTATAATGCCATTCATACATTTGTGCAAAAATCTGTGGGCATTGTGGATTGAATTAGTCAGCATTGTGGCTTCCAAGTAGTCTCCTGAAATGTTATTATTGCAATATGACAAGAAATTTGGTAAAACTTCAGTGTCAGATCTCACCTTGAATGTGGCATCTTTGCCACAGAAGTCCAGTTGTTAAATTTCAATTTATTTTTTTTTTTTAATATGGAAAATTTAAAGTTTTCTGCTGGAAATGGAGTGGGTCATTTTAAAATTCAAAGACTGTTTCAGTAGACAATCATGTCCCACAGCTATTTTCAATGTAGTTTCTGCCATAAAGATAAATGCTGAGTATAGTTATGGAATGANCACTTTATCTCCAAAAGAACAATTTGATTATGATTGCCTCTTAGAAACCTTTAAGTGGAAAATGCTTCAAATGTTTTTTTACATTTAAGAAACAAACCACAGACTTGCTTGTAGACTTCTAATGAACAAAGTGATACTAATTAAAAAGAATTGCTTTAATCCTCTTGGGGGAAAAAAAAAATCAAAAAACCCAGTCCTCCATTTTTCACAAAAGTGATTGAATTGTTTTAGAACCAACCTTTCTCTTGTTCAGCTACAAATGAGAATTTAACAAAATAGGTGCTAGACAGACAAATCAATATGGCTAAAGTAAGGGCAAGCTAATATTGCTGTGATTTTGTTGGTTATGCTGTTCTCAGCTTTTGTGCAAAAGGCAATCAAGTCTTTATGTTAGATATCAAATTTATGGATAATAAAATAGAATACTTTTGATAAAAATACTGGTGAAATTTTGACATTTTGGTCAAATGACTGACTTTGTTAGCTGGGTACCTATGTCTGCTGTTGATAAAGTTTGCATCTGAAATGCTAGTAGGGCAATATGTTCACAGCAGTTTTTTTTCTCTCTTCCCCAGTGTGATGAGTAGCAGATATTAAATGTTCATCATTGGCACAGTGGGCATGACATTATCAAAAGCCTTTTTCTTTCCTTGTGCCTTTGGAAAAAGTGGTGGTGCTAATGGTAGTTCAAGTCTTTATATCTTACTGTCAAGACCATGCCTGTGACAAACTTCATGACTTTGACTAGTTCTTAGTAAAAATTCATGTCATTCAGTCTTCCAAAGAGATTTTTCAATGTGCCTTCCTGCATTTTGACTGCTGTGTAGTTTGTTGACAGTCAAAATATATCTTGTGTCCATCAAGCTGCTCTTTTCTCAATAAACATAAAAGCCAGAAACTCTTGGCAGTTTCTTAAAAATGCTGAAATTATTACTTTTGAAGTGCTTGGTGTTTCACCACCTATCCCTCTTGTTATTTTCCTCGACCAAGTAATTTAAAGCTCAATAAATGCTAACGCATAATATATAAAGGACAACAAGTAAATGTGGAAGGGCCATCAGAGCCATTCAGTTAAATTGATCTTCAGCACTGAAATGCTGCCAGAGATGTAAGATAGTATGGTTTTTAAAATGTATTTGGTAATGAATCTGATGTTCCAGTCAAACAGGTGGTCAGTCTTCTGTGGTAAAAGAAAGGGTATAAATACCATATCTAAGAAAGTAAATTCCTTAAAATTAAATATTGGATTCATATATGAAAGACTAATGCTGCTTATGGAGTTGACGCGTTTATAGACTAATAAAATATTTACTTATCGCTGCTTCTTGGAGAGTGTGCTGTGCATAATGTTACATGAGTTGTTCTGTCAGAGAAATGTGAACTTATGCTCTTGACAGTGTCTTGTCAGACAGTCTGCTCCTGTCCAGTGCTAGTTGTCTGCATTTCACTATAAGAAATACATAAATCTTCAGAAGAAGCTGAAAGTTTGTTCATGCCTTAACAAGATTTATTTATTCTTTCATGAGTGGTTAAACTGATTATTGATAAATAGAAACTATAGTGAAAATATCGGTGGAAAATGGTTATAGTTTCTTGGAATAAAAGTGAATGTTATCACTTTAATTTTCTTTTACTCAAGATTTATGCTGTGTTTCTCAAGAGGAGCAATTACTTGGATGTGATTTCTGAGTATAGAACCCTCAAATAGTGTTGAGTTAGCTTGGATGTCTTTGGACATTCACCCGTCCTAGCAGATAAAGAATTCTGTCTGATTAAAGCCTTGTGGGACAAAGCAATTTACAGGTTGATGGTCTTCAATGTGGTTGAAGACTACATTACTCTCTGGTAAAATGTGGAGAATATTAAACCATCTCCCTCTGCTACCATCTGTCTAGAAAAGGATATAATTTGTAGTGAAAATGGGTGAATATGAAGGCACTTAAATCGGTAAGTTTGTAGAGGGTAGCATGAAACATCAAAGGTAGCTCTTAGAGGCTACCTGCTTTCAGCACAAGGAAGAAGGATTTGAGATTGTAGAACATATTTTTTACCAAATAACTGATGGCTCAAAGTACACAGTATTCTCTNATTTTTTTTTTTTAATATGGAAAATTTAAAGTTTTCTGCTGGAAATGGAGTGGGTCATTTTAAAATTCAAAGACTGTTTCAGTAGACAATCATGTCCCACAGCTATTTTCAATGTAGTTTCTGCCATAAAGATAAATGCTGAGTATAGTTATGGAATGAGCCGTTAAAATAGGAAATGAACTTACAGGTATGTACATGTCCTGGAAAACAAGCTCCAAAATGGAAGGCAGTTTCATTGAGCTAGCCTGGTTTTCTGTC
>WEIU01018881.1:10076-33322 GCA_013389925.1 Aegithalos caudatus | reverse complement strand
CCCCAGTGTGATGAGTAGCAGATATTAAATGTTCATCATTGGCACAGTGGGCATGACATTATCAAAAGCCTTTTTCTTTCCTTGTGCCTTTGGAAAAAGTGGTGGTGCTAATGGTAGTTCAAGTCTTTATATCTTACTGTCAAGACCATGCCTGTGACAAACTTCATGACTTTGACTAGTTCTTAGTAAAAATTCATGTCATTCAGTCTTCCAAAGAGATTTTTCAATGTGCCTTCCTGCATTTTGACTGCTGTGTAGTTTGTTGACAGTCAAAATATATCTTGTGTCCATCAAGCTGCTCTTTTCTCAATAAACATAAAAGCCAGAAACTCTTGGCAGTTTCTTAAAAATGCTGAAATTATTACTTTTGAAGTGCTTGGTGTTTCACCACCTATCCCTCTTGTTATTTTCCTCGACCAAGTAATTTAAAGTTCAATAAATGCTAACGCATAAAATATAAAGGACAACAAGTAAATGTGGAAGGGCCATCAGAGCCATTCAGTTAAATTGATCTTCAGCACTGAAATGCTGCCAGAGATGTAAGATAGTATGGTTTTTAAAATGTATTTGGTAATGAATCTGATGTTCCAGTCAAACAGGTGGTCAGTCTTCTGTGGTAAAAGAAAGGGTATAAATACCATATCTAAGAAAGTAAATTCCTTAAAATTAAATATTGGATTCATATATGAAAGACTAATGCTGCTTATGGAGTTGACGCGTTTATAGACTAATAAAATATTTACTTATCGCTGCTTCTTGGAGAGTGTGCTGTGCATAATGTTACATGAGTTGTTCTGTCAGAGAAATGTGAACTTATGCTCTTGACAGTGTCTTGTCAGACAGTCTGCTCCTGTCCAGTGCTAGTTGTCTGCATTTCACTATAAGAAATACATAAATCTTCAGAAGAAGTTGAAAGTTTGTTCATGCCTTAACAAGATTTATTTATTCTTTCATGAGTGGTTAAACTGATTATTGATAAATAGAAACTATAGTGAAAATATCGGTGGAAAATGGTTATAGTTTCTTGGAATAAAAGTGAATGTTATCACTTTAATTTTCTTTTACTCAAGATTTATGCTGTGTTTCTCAAGAGGAGCAATTACTTGGATGTGATTTCTGAGTATAGAACCCTCAAATAGTGTTGAGTTAGCTTGGATGTCTTTGGACATTCACCCGTCCTAGCAGATAAAGAATTCTGTCTGATTAAAGCCTTGTGGGACAAAGCAATTTACAGGTTGATGGTCTTCAATGTGGTTGAAGACTACATTACTCTCTGGTAAAATGTGGAGAATATTAAACCATCTCCCTCTGCTACCATCTGTCTAGAAAAGGATATAATTTGTAGTGAAAATGGGTGAATATGAAGGCACTTAAATCGGTAAGTTTGTAGAGGGTAGCATGAAACATCAAAGGTAGCTCTTAGAGGCTACCTGCTTTCAGCACAAGGAAGAAGGATTTGAGATTGTAGAACATATTTTTTACCAAATAACTGATGGCTCAAAGTACACAGTATTCTCTCATCTTCCTTTCTTTCTTTCTTTCCCAAAAGGCGCCATTTTATTAAAAAATACCAGTATATCATTTCTCTTTACCTTTCAGTCTGCACAAGGTGGTGGACATCGAACACTGCTCTATGGACATGCAATCTTGCTGCGCCATTCCTACAGCGGCATGGTATGTAACCATGTTATGTGAGTTGTGAGTAACAATGATTTATTTTTTGCGTGAAAGTTACATTTGAAAGTGCCTGGAATATTGCCATTTACTGATATCTGGAGAATTACTCACATCAGAGGCATTTTACTGTGGTTTTAGAAACCTTTGTGAAGGGTAGGTGCTTGGAAATACAAAATCAAGCTGGTTGTATCTGGGTAAATGCCAGAACTATGTCTGGCTCCACTAGTGCTGAATCCCCTCATGATCAGTCTGAGTTGGTGAATTTTCATTTCTTTCCCCTTGGATTTTCCATATTGCATAAGCTGTGATTGAATCTACAGCTGGCACCTTGCTGTCAACCTGAGGATATCTTAGAGACTGAGTGGAAAGGGAGATTCCTTCTTAAATGTATTTTGGACAGAAGTCTTAGTTGGAAAAATCCCTGAATTACACAGGTTCCAACCTCCTCACCTAAAGGTGAGGCTTCATGGAGCTGAAATCTGGTCCAAATAACACTTTTATTTCCAGTCTTATTCCTGTCTCAGTGAAAAATAACCTGGGTAGACTGAGAGGTTATTTTAGAACATAATTTTTTTGTCAAGACTCCTTGAGAACATTTCAGCTTGTCAAGCATACATGTTCTTGGTAATAACTAGTGGGGATAATCTAGAGAATGTTTAATCCTGTGTTATTAGTTTGATGGCTTTTTATCTATCAGAAGTTAGTAGAACAAGTAATGTATGCTTTTTTTCTTTTGGTAGTACCTATGCTGTCTCTCTACATCTCGATCATCAATGGATAAGCTGGCATTTGATGTAGGATTGCAAGAGGACACAACAGGTAACCACTGGTTTAAAAGGTGATAAAATGAAGAATACTGTCAGTCTAAAAATAGAAGTCTAAAACTTGCATAGTTAGATTGTTTGCTTGTTTTTTAAAGCTTTGCTTTAGATAGGAGTAGTAAGAGTAATAGTTGCACCAATTGAACAGTTCAAAGATCTGAGTTCTTTTCTGACTAACATGGTTTTAGTTAAAGAAGCCCATCTTAAAACAAGATTTATCATGGGAACAGAATTTGTGGTTTTAATACTTACACATATTCTGGGGAATTAGAGGCACTAACAGTCAGTAAAAGCGGAAGAGCGTATTTGGACTTGGATATATGCGATCTTTCAAATATTATTTTAAGGGGCATGTAAATGCTTATTTTTATTGCCCTTAGTTATGGGTTGCTCTATTTCTTTGTCCAAATTCTCAGCAGAATATTCTTCAATGTCTCATCCAGAATCTGTAATGAAGGTGATAGGGAATTGCTTTAGCAAAATCAGCCTGGACCAGGTTGCCTAGAGAACACAGAGAGCCATCATCTTATTCAAGTCTGGAATCACTGTTCTGGAGGTCTTAGTCTTTTGTTTGTGTCTATTATTTAGAGCTGAGTTTCCTACAAGGGCATGCAGGAAAGATACTAATTATTGGGAAACACATGGACGCATGGTTTAACCCAGTGAAAACTGGATCAGAACTTTTAAGACTGAAACAGGTGTGACAGTAACATCAGTAACATTGGGCCTTTTTTTATTTCATTCTTTGGTGTTAATCAATGTTGATATTAGGTGAGGCTTGCTGGTGGACCATACATCCTGCTTCCAAACAACGATCAGAAGGAGAAAAAGTGCGTGTTGGAGATGACCTGATTTTAGTCAGTGTCTCTTCAGAAAGATATTTGGTAAGTCATATAAACCTATCTGTACAGTGGTTCTTCTACAGGTATAAAGAGTTAATGAAAGTTTTACAGTAAACTCTGGCTTACATTTGCATCTCCTAAAAGTAAAACTTAAGGTGCTACAACTTTTTTTTTTTTTTTTTTTTTTTTTAATAATATTTTGCAAAACAACACACTGAAGGTCTGAAAAGTCTTATTTTGATATATGACTAATCTAATTTTTGTTCATTTCAGCAGTGGAATGGGGGTTTAAAAACTTCCTTAGATGAAAATAAGCAAATACAGAAAAAAGAAATAATTTCCAAATTGCATGATTGAGATGTTTAGAAACCGTGTGAGTGTTCATAGGTTAAGAATGCTATCATATATATAAAAACTTTGTACAAAATTTTGGGACGTCTAACATGTATACTTAGGATTTGTGGACTTAAAAATGTCCATATTTTATAGAGATTATGTACACTGTAATATATAGACCTACTAACTTCTCATAATTAAATATAATTAAAATACTTAATGATTAAATATAGTTGAAATATTTTACAAGTTATTGTGCAAACTGGTTCTTACCAATGGTTTACACAACTTTCCTATTCATGGGGGGTTCTCCCATTTGTTCTGTAATGAAGCAGGTCAACACTTTAGGATGAATTTCTTTTTTTATTCTGGGTGTTGCAAACACCTGAACTACTCTTTATGGCAAAAAGAAGTTGAAAATAAGAAAATAATTTTGCCGGAAGCTTCTGAAAAATCAGCCCCAGTGATTTGGCACAACAATTTAAAAAATTCTTTAACAAGGAAGTGTTTTGAGTTTGTCAACAATCTGTGTCACATCTAGGAGGGCATTGAAGATGGTGAAGGGCCTTGAGGGGAGGCGTTTGAGGAGTGGCTGAGGTCACTGGGTCTGTTCAGCCTGGAGGGGAGATCCCACTGCAGTTACAGCTTCCTCTGAGGGGAAGAGGAGGGGCAGGCACTGAGCTCTTCTCTGTGGTGACCAGGGACAGGACCTGAGGGAATGGCCAAAGTTGTGTCAGGGGAGGTATAGATGGGATATTGGAGAAAGGTTCTTTATCTGGAGGGTGGTTGGACACGGGAACGGGTTCCCCAGAGAAATGGTCACAGCATCAAACCTGACCGAGCTGGGGCAATACTCTTGGGCACAGGGTATGACTCTTGGGGAAGGTGCTGTGCAGGGCAGGAGGTTGGGCTCAATGATCCTTGTGGACCCCCTTTCAACTCTGGATATTCTATGATTCTGTGAGATGTGCATATAAAATTAAAGTCTACTCCATATTATTTACTTTTTAATTTTTATGAGGGTTTTTTTTTGTTTTTTAAAGTATTTAAGAAAAAAGTGAGTAGTTTAATAAGATGTCAGTTATAAAGTTGAAAATATTCTCTCCTATTGGAAACAGAGAGGAAAATGAGAACATAATTGTTAGAATATAATTGTAACTTCTAATTAGAAGCTTAATAGTTCATTCAATGAGGTTTTTTTTTGTAAATTAATTATTCTGAAAAGTTTCTGATCATATTTGCATTTAAAAATTAATTTAAATAATTCCTTTTATGAGAATTGTAACTATACATAGTGAAAAAAATTGTTGTGGACTGAGTTTGAGAAATCTAATAGAAAGGTTTTATTTAAACACATTGGACTTCTTTGAATTGCTGAATTGAGTTGCTGAAGTTGAATTTTGGTACAGATTGTGTCTCTATGTAGGCATGTCCTGGCTTCTAATTAGTAATAATCAGCTCAGCCTATTATTTAGGGTTTGAGCCTCAGCTGTTGATTTTCAAGGCTGTCACATGTACTTTTATACAGCAAGAGGCACAATTCTGTCTGCAGAGACTGATTTTCCTTAAGATGTGGTGTTAATGCATGTGCTGCGTGTTCCATGCAAAATATCAATATACTAAAAATAAATAATATTTTCAGTGCAGAGAGAAATAACACTGTATTACAGTCTTAAAGTGTTTTAGAGCTAGATTGTGATGAATAGTTATTAAGCCTATTTCAGTTATACAGCTCTAGTTTGACAGTAAGATGGAGCAAGGATTCAGTAAATTAATTTTGCTCTAACATGCACTCACACATTTTTGTGAACAGATGTTTTTTCAAGACTAGATTAAGAGCTGGTAAACTATGTAGCTTCACAATCATAAAAATATTTGTGGTTTTGCTACCTATTCAGTAATTATATTAGCACTGTAAATAAAGCAATGAAGCTTTTATGAAAATTGAAACAGTTGATAACGAATAATCAGTAGTTGACAATAAGTGACTTTTTTCATGAAAGTTGTCTCTCTGTCTTAATCCATTTGGCTGTTTGCAGCAATAACTTCAAAGGATATAAGTTTGAAAATATTCACAATTCACTCTTTACATGTTGAGTGCATTGTCATGTTGTAGCTGCTTTTTTGTACAACTCTTAAAAAGAATGTAGTAGCTGATACCTTTTATAAAAATTAGGGCTGTGGAGAGATGAAGTTATTTTTGTGAATCTGCTCCAATTGTGAAACCAAATAAGCTCTATTGAATCCAGTTGAGGAATGCTTTTTCTAAGGAAGTGGAATTCCTCATATGGATTTCTTGACAGAAAATAACTTTCATCAGGATGCTGAGGGTTGGGTTTATGTTTGTTGCATACTCTACAATTAAAATCTTAGGAAAATGCAAGTTCTCCATCAAATATTCTACATAAATATGCTGTTAGGAGTAAGACTGGGATGTCACCTTTGTATATTGCAGTATTGCTCTATGTTTTCAAGCAATTTGCTAATTCTTTCTGAATGAAGAAAAATAGGTTAACCGTCCTGGGGCAAAGATGTGCGTGTAAAAATAACAGATGAGTAGAGTTCATTCATAGGGCATGGCTTTTTTAAAATGTAGTCAGCTGAATCTG
This sequence comes from Aegithalos caudatus, assembly GCA_013389925.1. Lineage (NCBI taxonomy): Eukaryota > Metazoa > Chordata > Aves > Passeriformes > Aegithalidae > Aegithalos > Aegithalos caudatus. The sequence continues at coordinate 27,037 of WEIU01018881.1, read as the reverse complement.
TATAATGCAAGAAGAGAGGAGAACTGTGTCAGCTTCTTAAGTTGGTCTTCCACTTGTCTGGCTTTAGCTTAATTAATTTAACATTGATTTTGACACTTTATGATTTCATTGTAATCAGTAGATTTTTGTTTAGATCTCATTTGGTTGGCAACACTCTTAAGTGTTAAGAAAGCATCAGGACTTTGCTGTAGTACTCCTTCTCCTCTTTCCACAAAACAAAATATTTTGGGACAATTGGCTCTATTTTTTCCTGAAAGAGTTATCTTTTTACTTACACAGAACAAGTACTAAACTAATAGGAAGATCAGTGTTAAAATCATAAGCTAAAGATCTGGAGGGGTGGATTTTGACTTTTGACTGAGAACAATGTCCCAGGGCAAGTCATTCACTTGTTCTGACTCTCATCTACCTAGAAAATTGGATGTTGGACCCTTATTATCTGGTGTAGCATTTCTGGAAAAGCACTTACATAAGTGCTTGTGGCATTATATAATGTGTGAGCTGCACTATTGCCAAATACTTCAGAGAGGGAACTTGGCTCTGCTGAACCCTGTTAGAATAGAGCAAAAAGATGTTCTGCTATAAATATTACCACCATTTAAGTTCAAGTTAGGGTTGCTATGTTTCCTTTCTTGAGGCAGTACAGCCTGATAAAGAACAGATGTATTATTTCCAGCATGTTTCCCCAACTTGTACATAGTAGTATCTACCTCAGCACTGAGGTTTGCCTATGCCTCTTGTTAACTACATATCCTGATTGCTTTCAATATTGCAAATTTTCAATAACTTAGAAGTTCAGTTAGTTGCAATTTATTTCAGATTAATGAATTTTCTAAATAGCTTTTAAACATAATTCAAGAAAAAGAATCCTCAGATGTTAAGTTGAAATACAAAAGGCATAAATGAAGAATAAACTGAAAATTGTTTTCCATCAGGTCAGTGTTATTCTGGCTGAGAAGTCAGGAAATAAGGAAAATCCCCCAGCCTTAAATCTACAGATTTCAGTATAATCAAACTGTTGTATATACCCTGTGTTTTATGTGTAGTTACTGAGTTACTGTCTCAGTGAGTCCAATGCTGGCTTGCAGCTGCATTCTGCAGATCTGTGAACAAGCCTTGATATTTATTTGATAGAAATAAACTGCTTGCTCCTATTTATTTATTTATTTTTACTTTTTTTCCTACTGAAAACTAACAAGAAGCTAACTGGGAACTGATGGTGGAATTCCCTTACAAAAATAATAGCATTCAAATTAGATTTAACTATTTTAGAGGTGGAGCTGATAGACACCATTACTCCTGGAAGGGGGGACAGGTTCCTCAGTATTGCAAAGGCACTGTCTCTGTATCCTTTTGCATCAAATACATTGTTTATTTTCGGCTCCTAGTTTTATTTCTCATATTATCATATGCTTGGAACAGCTTTCAAGTATCTGTATCACTGCTTGGTGCAGTAGTATCAGGGAACACAACAGTTGTTTTTTTTAATGAAAAAAAAATTATTCACTTTCACATTTTTTCTAGAAGTATGAAACTCGGTATTGGACTTTACTTTCTTCTGTGGAGATTCACAACCCCATCGTTTCTTTTTGTTGAAGAACTATGAAAAGGCTTATTGTAAAGAATAATTTTCATCCGCATAAACAAACCTGAAATTAGTGGAACCAAGGTAGTGTTGAGCTGCTCTTTTACACTAATCATAATGCAGTTCCCATGGAGTCTTTATACAATGATTTGAAATGTTATTGTGGAGGCTGGTAGGATTTTCCAGTAATTAAGGTTGTCAAGCTGCTCTGCCTTATGGAGTCCTGCTTCCAAGTTTCAAGTCCATAATCAAGTGCTTGTAATGTAAAGAATCACTTCCTAGAATTAGTAGCATCTATTTCTGGGGTTTTTTCTCCTTTTTTTTTTTTTTTTTTTTTTTTNTGGGTTTTTTTTTTTTTTTTTTTTTTTTTTTTTTTTTTTTTTTTTTTTTTTTTTACAGTCTGAGATTTTTTTAAATTTTATCTGGAAGAGATGAGATATTATGGAGCTTGAAGACAGGGGAGGAAAAAAACTACATAATTAAGAAGATGGATGTCATTGTGTACTACTCGGTAACTTATAAAAAAACCAAAAACCAAAGAAACCAAAACAACAAACCAAACCCAAAAATCCAAGAAAATGAATAAAAGGCAGCAAGCCTCTCCCTGGTTAAAATTAGTAAAGAAACTTTCTCCTGAGACAATGGAGCTTGATCATGACTGGAGAAGAGTGTTTAAATTTTCTTTGAGTAGATAAAAATCTGATGGCTTTGTCTATTTTACAAAAGCTGGACCTCTTGTGTCTATTTTACATAAGCTAGCACCTCCTGTGTGTTAATGAGCTGTTTAAACTCCCTCTACAGTGAATAACTAAATACATGCCAACCCTGGTGGGAGCAGATATTCCTTGAAATGGATTGCTCAAGGCAGGAATGAAGCCAGGCACTGTATTGACAGCTGAGAACTCAGTGTTGTGTGTGCTACTGGTGATCTCCTGTCATTTAAGATATGTGGAGGAAGAAGCCGTGACAAGGTAGAAGGAACAAAAGGCAGGTGATATATCAGTGACAGGAGTGGGACTGAAGCGGGAAGGAGGGAAACTGAGTGGGACTTGATGAGTGGCTGAAAAAATTGTTAACTGAAGGTAGGCAGGCAGGGACTAACAAATTGGGACAAGAAGCTGGTGACAAGGCAAGAGTAGGCACCCATTGGTTAAAGTTGTTTTCAAAATTTAGGACAGAAAAACTGTGTGGTTTTGGCAGGGAGAATTGAGAGAAGAAGCAGTGGAGAGAGACTAGAAATGAAGGATGAGAGATCTGCAGAGGAGTGATCTTTCTAGGGAGAACCAAACTGCTGGAGAAAGATCCAGGAAGAGGCCAAGAAATAAAAACTTACTGAGTTAGTTGTGAGATTCTGGAAAGAAGTCCAATGCTAGCTGATGTGGTGAGGGAGAGTTTGAGAAAAAAAGAAAAAAAGAAAAAAAAAAAAAGCTGAAAGACCTGGCTTAGGCTTTGTAGGTCTAAGTAGAACCTTTTGAAACAGGAGGAGGTCCTAATTCTAGGTGATAATGTGAGCTGTAATTAGATCAGGAAGGTGGTTTGGCTAAATGAGACACACATAATCATAGATTCTATGTTTGAGTTGGAAAGAGCCTGGAAGATCATCTCGTTCCAACCTCCCTGCCGTGGGCAGGTTTGTCCTCCTCTAGAGCCGGTTGCTCAGGGGCCCATTCAGCATGGCCTTGAACACTTCCAGGAATGAAGCAGCCCCGATCTGTCTGTGCCAGTGTTTCACCACACTCACAGGGAAGAACTTCTAGTGAGACTGGGGTAGAGGTTTGGAAAGTAAAAGAGAGTGGTAGAGGCCTGTAGCAATTAGGCTAGATGATAACTACTACCAGCAACTATCCAGGAAACCCATTGTAATAAGGCACAGCAGTCACGTGCTGACAAATCCTGTCATGATTTTTATATTAATATAAGAAGGAAATGTCTAAAAAATGGTTTTCAAGTTACCCACATGAACCACAGGTAGAGAACTGTAATGATGGATTTTTTTTTTTACCTTTGTTTTTAATTTAGGAAAATTACATATAAATGATAACACAAAAATAATTTTCTTAAAATTTTTAAAAATCACACGCATTCAAAAATGCAGAAGTTTTTGGTACTGGTATATTTTTAGGACATCTCCTGAGTATAGAGTCACACTGGCTTTTTATGGAATGCTATTTTAGCAGTGATAAAAGTTCAATGGATGTGTCAAGGCTGTATAGCAGGGAAGCTGTGGTATGCAGCAACTTTGAAGATGAAATTTCAAGCTGGGAATTGCATTTGGAGGATTGGTGATGGTTATGGTTGTGATGGTTAATCATTTTCTGGGAGAATTAGGTTCTGTACCAGACTCTGCTGTGAAATTTGCTGAGCAGATGATTTTGAATATTAGTCTTGTTTTCAAGAGGTCACAACTCATCCCTTAATGGGAATATTCCTTACTGGAGTTCTCTCTTGCATCTCCTCTTTTTATTAGAGGTTGAAACCTCACAGTTTCTCAGTCCTGATACCTGCAGCTGAGGTGAATGTAAGATGTGGCTTGACCAATAAACTACATACAATGCAGTTACCTCAACCTGGCCATCCTAGATTAATGAAAATTTCTTAGTTTAATCTCTGTACCTCCCTTTCCCAATGGAAAATGGCCTATAATACTACTTCTCTCGGGTTTTGAGAAAATTAAATAATTAATATTTGTTGTGTTTTGTGAAATACTGTAATTGGTGCAAGAGAAAAGCCTATGAGGAAATTAACAACTCTCTTTTCAAAACTTTGAAGAATTGACTATATTGAAGAAAGCATGAGGCTACAGACTGAAGATTGGGGGGAAAACAAAGCACTGAGCAGCTGTTGACAAAATGAGCTCCATTATCCTGTATATACAATGAGGCAGCACGTGCAAAAAATAGTATAGTGCCACTGAAGACTATAGTGTGATGCATTCACTAGAAGCCATTCTTTTTCCATAGGGTACTTAGTTTGACATTTCCTAACTTTTGATGCTTGCTTCTGTAAAATTAATACCTTTTTAATGGAAGCTCTTGTGACTAATCATACAAAATGATTGTCATTTGGAAGCATAGTAGCTGATGTTGTTCAGGCTTTTCATGATACAGTGCAGAAGGAAAGCTGTTATGAAGAGGGCAATGCAAACTCTACCCCCTTCCACTCTCCATGGATCTCTTATGCTTTTCCTGCTGTGCACCTGCAATTACCCATGCTCAACTATGTGGTAGCAGAATAGATGGTTTTGGTTTAATGGTAAATTTCTGAGTATCTGTGGGGTTTGCTCAAATCTCCCTTTACTGATGGTATATTTATGCTGTGTGAAGAGTTGGAATCACTTAGAACATTGCTGCAATTTTGTCTTTATCAATGAAAAAATTCCCTTTGAGGGCCAAGTGTTTAAGCACTCTGGATAAATGTAAAGAAACCATGATTTTTTGGTACTATAAATCCTTTGGAAAATTCCTGGACTTTTCCTAATTTGGATCAAAATTTAGATACTATTTTTTTTCAGCAATGTAAGCTTACCCATTTTTATTCAAGCTTTTTCAGAGCATTTGTAGATATTTCAATGAATATAAAGGTATTGCCACTTTAAAACATAAGCACAAACCTCTAATTCTATTAAAAATTCACACAGAATGCAGTTATTACTTTTAGTTCTGTCCAATATCTCCCTACCATGTGAATAAATATTTGTATTTGTTTTGACTGTCTCAATATAGTTCTCTGTAACAGAATAATTTTTAAATGACTCAGGTAATAAATTTTAATAGAAATGAAATGTCATAAGTAGGAAGTTAATAAGTGGTTTTATTTCTAGGGATTTTGTATTTAGTTTAAGCTTTGAATTTTTACTGAAGTTTGCTAATTCATTGAGGTTTTGATGCAAAATGTTTTCCCCTTCCCAATTAAATAAAAAGAAAAAAAAATGAAATTGAATTTAGTTTGTTACTTTTTTGGTTTTCTTTAGTTGTAGATACAAGTACATTCTTATGTGCCTGTTGTGGGAATGGTGTCTGTTCAAGTCTTGGAACATGTCAGAGGTTCATGGGTCAACTGAGGATAGGTGCCTAGATTGTTTTAAACTGCTTTTCTGTCAGGATCAGTGTAGTAATTTTAAGTCAGGAATCAAGGGCTGTCAAGAGTCTCTGTGTACAGAGAGGAAATAGCTTCCATCTATTTCTGCACCAGCTGGTACTAAGAAGTCTGAAGGAGTGTGGTTATGGAGTACTTAAGCATTCTGAGAAGTGCAGTGCTTAATGCACAGTTTTCAAAATCTACCAGTAAATTATATGTATGTATTTTTTTTTTAGCTATTCTTGCTATTTCAAATGGCCTAAAATTGCAGGCAGAGTTATCAAATTAGATAAAAATAGATATTGCTAGATAAACTGTCAATATTGGCACACCTTAGCCAAGAGGAAGTCTGAAGCTAAAGTTTTCCTTTCTTTATCTTTTTTTTCTTTTTTTCTTCTTTTCATGCATGCATGTTTTGGAGAAGAGAAACTTTTGTGCAGACTGTGAAATTTAAAAGCTCTAGTTATTCAGAGCTCTTGTAAATGCAGCTATGCTGCAGCAATCACTGCTAAATGGTTCTTGTGGAAATTACTGTCTTATTCTCCAGCTCTTCAGTTTAAATATATCTTAAATATCTATATCTTAGCTTAAATATACTGTGTTCTTTCTGAAAGCCTAGGGACAGAGTTATGATTATGTTACTTTGCTGCAGAGCAGTATAGTGTTTACAATATGTCATTAAATTCAGTTGGGAAACTGTGGGAATGGAGAGGGCCCCAGCAGCCCTGCCTTGGAGAGAGGCCTGCTGAGGAGATAAGAAAGGGATTGCACAACCTCCTGCCAGACCCCCAAGATAAGAAAGTAACTTTTCAGCTACAGCGACCAAGAAAGGTCCTGTAAGCCCCCAGAAGTTTGAATGTAATTTGCTGTAACCCATTGGCCCGTGCTTCTCCACTCCCACCTTGGTTTGCCCATAAAAACCCCTAGATCGCCCCGCTTGTTAGGGACACCCGTCACTGGCTCCCCTTCGCTGGTGCTCTACAATAAAGCTGACTCCTGCGGAATCGCTATACGGGACCCTCCTCTCTTCTTCCCGGGCGAGCAATAGAGGCTGCCTCGCAGGACAGGGCACGCAGAGCTGAAATCACATAAGAGCTGAGAAATCACTAAGAGCTGCCCTGTCTCTGCTGAGAGAAGCCTCCGGCCCGCTGAGGGGGTGCTCTGGCCCCTAGAAGGTTGTCTCTAGTGAGATATCCTTTTGGAGTGGCTTCTGCCCCCTGGGTTCGAACGGCGGACCCCAGACCAGCGGCCGGAATAGGAAACCTGCAGTATTCTCAGAGATGAGTCTTGTAGTTTATCCTTGAGATAAACTGCCTGTCCCTATTCATAAAATACCATGATTTAAATCTGAAAAGTGATAAAAACCCTATTGCAGGGTAAATGCTGGTTTAGGTGATTATCAGTTTATCAGTAGGGAAGACAAATGTAGCTCTTTGCTTGAACCTGGACCAGTGCAGAAAATATATTATTTGCTTGAGACAACCTGCCTGTAGTGAGGAAGACCCACTGTCTAGAATAGATAGCAGGACTCCTGAACCCAACATATTTCTGCTTTCCAAATGTTACTACGTACCCAAAAAATGTGCTATGCGTGTGTTTCTCATCAATGATGGCAACCTTCCACTTCTGCCAGATGCACTGATATGCCAGGTAGCACATATGGAGGCTGTTCAGCACCAGTGTGAGTGTCATGTCCACATCCTGGACATTGTGTTACAGAACTAGTTTCATTTTGATAGCTTTATTGTTCTGAAAGTACAAAACCAAGCAGGTAAACTCCAGTAAGTTATAGACAGAGAGCAGATTGCTTTAAAACAACACTGAGACTATAAGGTATAGCACTCAAATCTTAGGCAATGCCAGGATAAATACTGCCATCTCTAATATTTTGGGATTTTTTAAATACATTTGTCACAATTGAATTCTTGGATATCCCTTGACAAGGTGTTTTCTCTACATGGTCAAAGCTTCCTTTTACTGTTTTCTATGAATGGTTCCAGGGATTGAACACCATAGTTTATAAAATTGTAAATGGTAGGACCCCCTCTGTCAATTGTACATTTAAAGATGCTGCAAGTGAAGTGAGGATAAAAAGGGAATTGCAGAATATACTCTGATTTGGAAGTCATCAAGTTGTATCATTTGAACTATATTTTTTAAAGTTATAATTCCCTGGTGACTCACCTTGAGATATCTGGATTAGAATTGGAACTGGAATCCAATGAATAGATAAAAATTACAAGTATTCTGAAGAGAGATGTCAGCAGAGTATTTTTGTTCTGCGTCCTGTCTATAAAAATGTAACACTAATCCAATAGATACTACTCTGCGTGAAAATGAGTTAATTAATATGTACAAAACACACATTTAGAAGAAGTGCTCTGTTGATGGCAGATCTAGATCACAGAGGAGTTCTCCCCTTTGTCTTTTGTTTATCCTATGATGTGTTTTCCTTGAAACGTAATATTCCTGCTTTGGTTGAATTGCTTGTTGTCACTAACTGGATTTATGTGGTGATCTCAGAAGAACCCTAACAAAATTAAAGCCCACAGGGCAAAATAGAACTGGAGCTGTGCTCAGATTCTAATCTCCCATCATGGTCTGTCATTCACTAAGTTATATAACTGCAGTAAATGAAGAATAAAAGACTAATAACTTTTTTTGTTCATTTATCTTCTCCGTGATGTGCTGAGTGGCACTGGTGCAGTGTAAACATGGATTTTGTGGGAACTCTTACTTTGTAGGTCATTAGCTGTTATGGGAGCCTTCTAAATGAGCTGATGTGCTATTTCTTGTACTTTTGTTTAGCTAGAAGGTGTTAATGAAGACAGAATCTAGCCTTTTCTGACTTCCATTGACATTTGTCTTTTGTGTCGTTAATTAGTTTACCCCAAATTTGTTAATGTTAGTCCTAACATATGGAAACAGAGACCAGTTCTACTTTAAAAACACAGTTACTTTCCAGTATTATAAAATAAAATTCTGATAAAAACATCTAAATATTACTACCTGTGAAGAATTGATACCTCATTTAAGATAAACAGTATGCTTGAAAACAGCTGCTTTCTCACAGAATGCTTGTTTCCATCATCTTCTATAAGGTTATATTGTTTGGCATTGACAATCTATCCATGGAAGTGGCTGATGGTGTGGGAGGCGCAAAGGGTTTTCTGTGGATGCAATGCAAGATACTTTGAGATAAGAAGGTTTGAGACAATGTAACTGAACTAACAGAAACTCACACCCATAGAATTCTGAGAACAGACAGCACCTGTTACACTTAGGGCGAAGATCTGCAATGCTGGCAGAAGGCAGGGAGTAACACGGCTGAAGAGCATTCATTGAATGCATAGGTGGGAAGTGAACCTTTCCAGGAAAGATTGTTTCAGTTTTGCTGAGACCTTGAGAGCTTTTTTCAAGAATATATTTTTTAAACTATCTTAAGTGACTTATGAAGTCAGTAGATTGTTCACATAATTTCTTTGACTTAATGGGAGTTTTAGGAAGCCAGTGGCCTGCAAGAAATATTCAAGTGGTGAGTTGTACTTGAGTACAGTGATGGGTGATATCCCAATATTCAAACGTCATGAAAATTCCAATTTTATGTAGAAGGAAGAACACAAGTGTAAGAACCCCAGAGCATTTAACAATTTGTTCTTTAGAGTGTCCACTCAGTCTAAGATGCCAAGCAGCTTACTCTGTTCTTTACTGTTTCTGTATGTTTTTTTGAGGCAAATATGCTTTCCTATTCTAGCTTTATTTCTGAAGTCCCTTGAGAAATACCCAGGTTGAACTTTCTGTTTACTTATAATGTCAATGGGAACAATTAATGTTTGAAAAAAATGAAGAGTGTTTGGTATTATTATTGTATACTGTAATGAGATTTTCAATTAACCCCAAATAAAAACCTCCCTCTTTCCTGGTTCTAGCATCTCTCTTATGGCAATGGTAGCTTACATGTTGATGCAGCTTTCCAGCAGACACTCTGGAGTGTAGCCCCAATCAGTTCAGGGAGTGAAGTTGCCCAAGGTAAGATTGACTCAACTTTAATTATTTAAAGACTGATAGTCAATTAAATACTTAAAAAATCAAATTAGTATGCCAAGTGTGGGAGTGGTTTTCTCCTATGTAAACACTGAGTACAATAAATAAATATACAACTGTTCTGCAAACAGAGGGAAGGTTATACTGAGAGTAACACTGATAGTTTTCTATGCATTTTTGCTGAATACTGAACAGCTCATTCAAATCTCATTTTGCTAAAGATATGATAACATTTGTAATATGTTTTCTGAAATGGCTTTTGGTCCTGGTTTAAAATATTATCTCAAATTATTCTGATGTATGCAGTCATGGTTACATGCTTCTGAGACTGAGTAAAAAATGGGCAAGAGGCTTGGAAGCAGGATGTGAAATCCTAAGACTGAAGATGGGAAATGGTTTTATGAGTAACATATGGTTGGAAAGAAAAACAAGAGGAGGGTAAAGACAGAAAGAGAACAGCTTTCAAGAACTATTTATTTTATTTAGCAATTAGGAAGGAGCTGTAATGTAATTTCCAACATTGAAAGGACAAGGATCCCTGAATTTATGCCATAATGGTTCCACAGAGAAGAGCAGCATTTTTCTGAAAAGTCTGTCACAATGTAAAGCCTAAAGATTTCTACTTTCCTGCAGAACAACTGTTTTGAGTGGGTGTTGTAACAGAATTTAAAGAAGGCTAAAGCTGCACGTCATTTCATTTTATGTGATTTTTTGATACTATTTTTAAAAGAGACAATACAGTGCAATTTCACATTAATTCTTTTCTTTCTGGCATATTTTAAAACTCAGTCATGGAATGTTCTTGCAACTTTGCTAATTTGGATTTTAGGGAGACCATATTCATAATCTCTTTTTTATATCATCTTTGTGTTTTTACATATGAGAATCACTCTCCACGCACAGATTCTCTGACATGGTTTATAGTACAAATCATTATTAAAAACTGCTAGTGCATTGCTTGGTAGTGTCCTAAGCTTTATGAAGAAAACCTTTCTGTTAATGTGAAAAACTTTTATTTTTGCCCCTTTCTATTAATTCCATTCTCCTTGTCCTCCCACTGCTGGCAGCACTGGTGTGTCATTCTTGCTAATAATCCCAGCATGGTTTATGTGCTGAGACCCAGATTTGTGCTATGCCATGTCTCTGCCTGGTGAACCTCACAACTAAGACCCATCTGTCTCTTTGAGAAGCAGAAATCCATAATGACACAGTGTCATATTGTGTACTCATACTCCCAGGAAATAACGTGAAAATGATGTAATATGGTTTTTGTAGCTGTGCATTTATCTGTGTATGTGCCTGCTCTTTGTTGCTATACTTCTCCATTTTCACTTTCCTCAGGTACTGACATTATCTTTTTTAAGCTAAGTGTGTTTTCAGCTGTTTTAGCCAGTTCAGCTGGCTAGTGTCAGAAAGGATTAGAGCAAAGGCCTTATTCTTGAAAAAGTGGCACCTTTTCCTGTAATCAAGGTAGTCCTGTAGTAGAGAGTGAATCTCACACTGAGATGTAAGGCCTATCTATGTGGTCAGTAAAACAGTAGCAAAGCCAGAGAAAATTACCTAAAAAAAAGAAGGAAATAAACCTATTTTTGTTAGTCTCTCTAAAATGCTTTGTCATATTCAGAAGTAAAATGTTCATGTATATGAATAGCTGTACTACAATAACCTCTCTTAATCAAAAATTCCCATTAAAAATAAATTACTAAATTAAGCTATTCAGTTAAATGAGATTATTTTGAAGTTAAAATAATGGATAATTAATCTGTAAGATGAACTAGGATATTTGAGGTAGTTTAAAGAAAATTATTTTTACATTCATTTCTGTAAAATTGGCTTATGGAGAAGTCAATTTATTGTTTAAGTCAAAACAGAGCTTTAGAGTTAAATCAAGTAATTCTTCTAATTCTTTATGATGAAGTAGATGGGGGTCACTTTAAAAACAAAACTTAAATTATAAGATTATATTGACACAGGTCCATGTAAAAAGTAATGCATGTAACGACAGTTACCTGGGCACACCCTGCTGTGTTAAAATCAAGAATTTAAAAAATCAGTGCTAAAATTTGCCACATAAATATCAATTTTATACTGATCTCAAAGGTTTAAAAAATATAGTCTGCAATATTACCTGATATATTCAGGAAGACAACTTCATGTAGTTTCAAAATAAATTAGTGAAAGGTATGCAGTGTGACTGAAGGGCCTTCAACACCATTTCGCTGTACAGATCTGTCTTACTTCACATTACTTATTAGTATAGACATTACTTCAAAATATAGTTCCAGGTATAACTTTTAAAAAATCTTGTTGCTATAACAGTAAAGCCAAGTATTTATGTTATGGCTTCCCACTCAAATGTGTCATTTGTTATTAACTGTTTATAGCAAGAAAGGAAGGTGAATTTAGGAAACAAAGTAGTGTTTAAATTTGTTTGTCAGACTGAAAAAATGCCATTGAATTGTGCTTATAACCTACTAAGTTTTAGTATTCTTCAGTTGCTGATTATAACACAATATTTGTAGGATAACATGAAATTGTATTTCTTTTTAATGTCACATCTCAAATGCAAAAAGACGGATGAAAAAACATCTATTTTGTTACCATCTTTACCGGTTCAAATTATGCCCTTATTTTCAGCTTCCTGGGACTTCAAATATTGTGATGCTTTGTGTATGGTCTGTACCTTAGTTTTTGAACACACACACTTGTACACTGTAAAGCCAAGAGTTTGGCTGTGAACCTGCACATGCAGTGGAGGTATTTCCAATATAGGAGTTTCCCTTTGGAGTCCAAATAAATCATGATTATTGGTTTTGAATTTTCTGTCAAGTAGAGCTTAGAATGGATCTTCCAGGAAGTTTTTCTCACAGAGAACTTCCAAATACTCCAAAAAGTGCTTTGAAAATAATGAACTAACTAAATCAGTCTTTGTTTTTGTATGTTAACTGGAATTCTTATCTTAAATAAAATGAAAAGTGAGTAGGTAAGATGGAAGAGTTTCCCACTTTTTCTGTTGTAATATGGGTTCCTTGTTTTGGTTGGTTAAATCTTTTCCTGAGTTGTGGTAACTCTGTGGGATCCCCTGCTTGTGGCTTCTCTTTATTCTGATCCATCCTTCCCTAGCTGCTGACTTGGACCTTTTCTCACTTGTCAATGTTCAACTGTCTGCCCAGGGTATGAAATACCTTCCCCTCCTTCTGACTTTTTTTTAAAGTAATATAAAATGTTAGACAGAAAAAAACCTGAAACTGGTAGTGTTTATTAGAGTTTGAACTGCAGTTTTACATGTTGCTGTGATCAGAGAAATCTACTCAATTTTCTCCTGTTATTTAAGGATACCTGATAGGAGGGGATGTTCTGAGGTTATTGCATGGTCACATGGATGAATGTTTGACAGTCCCTTCGGGTGAACACGGAGAAGAGCAAAGAAGGTAGGTTTCCAGCTTATAACAGAATAATAGTAATGAATATTGCTGAATTAACTGTCAGTCATAGTACAGATGTTTGAAAGATGTTGTGGTGAGATTTATTACACATAAGAATGAATATTGTTGAGAGAAACTTTGGATATGAGCCTTTTGTAGTCTCTTTCCATATTGTTCAAGTCTGATTTCACTTACCAGACATAAAAGGAGTAGTGATTTCTTTTTCTAATTTATTGTCATGTTTCCTGATTCAAAAGCACTGTGAATTAAGTGTGTTGATTTTTCATTGCTGTATTTTTCTGTAATTATAAAAATTTCCTCAGGATAAGGTATGTAAGAATATTGCCCAGTCATTCAAGACAACTAATCTGGGATTAATCTCAGGTCTACCTGTCATGGCAGTTTAGAATTTAATTTATGGTTATTTCCTTGACTCAAGCAATCCTGGAATGGAAGTAGTGATGATAATCTGGTATGTGTCTCTCTCTTAACTAAAAAAATCAAAATAGTGAGAAGACTGACACAGTGGAGTGACTTGTCTCAGTGGAGTGATTGCATCTGTCCTCTTTATTTGCTCTAATAACATATACCCATAGCTTCTTTTCAATAGGGCAGTGTGGTATAATTTATTTCTACCTTCAGGCTAAATGTTGCTAAATGTTACTAAATGGTATTTTGGAACAGTTTATTTAATGCAGCATATTGGGTAGATTCATTTCCATGACAAAGGAAGTGCTATTCATTAAGTCACTCATCAAAATGAGTTTTCTTGGTTTGTAAGTAGAAATGTGTTTTTATTTTATTTATTCTCATTTTTAAAGACAAGGACAAGACTCTGGAAGCTCTCATAGAAAAATTCTTCAATGACTATTTAAATGTTAAAGAGAAAAACCTCAGAGTTTTCTTACACAACTGGTGACCAACACTTGATGGATATTTCTCATTTCAGACAAGGAAATAATTTTTGAATGCAGCAGGTAGTTCATAATGCTGATACTTAAAATGTGATCAGTTCAGTTTTTAATTTTAGTTACCATGTGAGAGTCATTACAGCTTGATCACTGCTATTATTATTCTCAGGCTGAAAGTGAAGAAAAATTAAAGTGATAAATAGGATCCTATAGTGTTTGCTCTTACTTTAGGCTAAATCCTGCAAAATTCCTTTAAAAAACGTATTTGCAGTGTAACTCCAGATTTAGAGGGTGATCAAACACCTCAGTAATGAACTTCAGTGCTTAATAGCATACTAAAAATCTGTCTCTTTTCAATGAGTCTAACATTATATGTAAAAGACAATAATGGAGTGTGAAGTTGCAAGTCAAGAAAAAATTGATCTGCTCTATTTGTATGTTCACATGGTGCATCGTTCTGCCCTATAACATTGGAAGAATGTGGTCAATTTCTTAATCTGCAGACCAGTGCTGATAAGCAAATCAGAAAATGGTATTTCTTTCTGTGGTGTCTGCCATGTTCTGTATTTCTTTATGCCTTTCCCATATCTGTCTAAAACCCCCAAAGAAGCAGAACTAGTAGGCAACAAATAGTATGTATGTCTTTGCCTTTATTTTTTCTCATAGCAATACTGAGAAACGTTTCTTCTAAGTACTTCATAAAAAGAGATTTGATCTTCTGAAATGTACTGTTGTTCAGGAACTTTCTCTGATAAACAAGCAAAATAAAAATAAGCTTGTTTGTTTTCCAGTCTCATTTCTGAAGTTTTTCTATTTTTCTGAAATATTTTAAAGTATTTTTTACTAATAAACCTGAAACAGAAATCTATGATTACTTTTAATTATATGGAGTTAGTTATAATCACTCCGTGACCCACGTTTTTTCCTCTTGAATTATTAGTAAGTTTAGATATTGCTTAAGACACCTATACTTATATTTCTAATTGGGACTGTTGCCTATTAAAAATAATTTGTGGCTCCTTTAAGTTTTCAGTATGTATGCATATGTTTTCATTTTGATGCTTGTGATTGAACATCTGGCAGAATGATGTTTAGAAATATGGTTAATTTTGGCAGGTAGGAAATTTTTAGACAAATTATTTTGTCTTTCATTTCAGTTTCAGTTCTGTAACTTTTGCGCATGAGGCATACTAAGGTATGATCTATTTGAAGTACTGTAATTCTGTATTATCCTGTCATTGCCTCTTGAAGAAGTCTGGTGACAGATTACTGTGATTTTGTTTGCTTTGCTTTGTTTCGGCATACACCTGAAGAGCAGGTCTTCTCTGCAGAATGACAGCATAAAGCAGCACTGAGAAGTACCATCCCTGTCATGACTCACTAATTCCTCTGTCTCATTTTTATTTTTCTGCAGAGGCTTCCTTTTCATGCCTTTTCTAATAAATAAAAGATCAGACAATCCTAAAATAACAGTTTTATTCTATAATGTCACCTGGTATCTATTTCAGGGAATAAATAAATAGTTTAGATGTGAAGTATTCTCCTAGGCAGTTTCCAAAAATAACTGTAGTTTTACTCTATTCTTGGAACATTGGTACAGTTGCATAAATTTTGAGTATAAAAGTGTTTCAGAGAGTACCGGGAGTTGAAAATAAATCACTCATTTTCAAGATGTTTATACTCTGGTACATATGAGAGTTGATACTTTCATTTAGCACAATGGAGACCTATGAAGCAGTAACAGTGCAGATACTGTCTTCATGATTACAGTACCTAACAAAGCTTCCTCTGAGTCAAGGTCATTCAGATCTACACTGAAAGAGGCCCAGTACAGTGGCAGAAGGAGTCATATAAAAAGCTTACACAATTATTTTCTGCATCTCAGTTTTCTTCTAAGTCTGTGCTATGTTTCTTTGCTTAATTGTTGAGCTTGTGTATCCCTCCCTGTGGCACTCAGATTGTGGTACTGTGATCCCTAGAAGGTAGGGTGGGATCATTGTGTGGTGAAAGAGGGACATTGCTATTGAGTCAGGAGCTTAACCTTTTCTTAGAAGGCAATTTCAAGTAGATCCTCCATGAAGTTGTTAGGTGAAGTTTGCATTGTAATCAAAAACTTCTAATTGGAAGCAGTACAAATGGAGAAGTTTTTGGTAATATGATGGTTTACTTGATATTGCAGTAGAGGAATATAGTGGTATAGTTTTTAAAATGCCATAGGCATGGGGGAAGACACCCTGGTAGTCTTCACTCACTGACCCAGCCAAAGAACAAAAAGAGGAACAGACAAAAGGTCAAGTACATGCAATTTCCCTGATTTAAATATAATTTACTGCATATTCTAGTTAGGTATGTTGCTGTTTTAATATAGCTGGTTTAAGCCTTACGCATATAATCCTTAAACTGTGTTTTTATTCCTCAGAGTGCCGTAGTTATCTCTAGCAACCTAGACCTAAATTTGCAGAATAGCTTCTTAAGTCAAATTTCAGAAGCATTTCCAGGTAGATTAAAAAATAGATAGTTATAGGCAGACAAGAGAAGGCATAGTATCAGCAGTTTAGTGTTCTTACGGTGGTTACTTTGATCTCTGTCTGTCTTCAAAACCAGGGCAAACTTCAGCAACAGCACAGTAACTGTGAATACATATTTGTATTGACTTCTTTCAGTCTCTGTCTGCATAGTTTGTGATGTAGATCCCATCATAGGAGCTCATATAAGCAGTTTGTCAGTTGGAATGAGGCAAACCCACCACAGTTCCTTGATTTATGTATGTTTTTTAAATTTAAATTGAGGATTTTAAATTGATAGTCTTCTTTTCTACCTTTTCCCTCCAGTTTCATACAGGAGAAATTTGTTAATAATTTTTAATGCCTTTTTTTTTTTTTTTTTTTTTTTTTTTTTTGTGGGTTTTTTTTTTTTTTT
>WEIU01018881.1:0-10060 GCA_013389925.1 Aegithalos caudatus | reverse complement strand
AGCAGAAGATTTAAGTCACTTTTTGTATTACTGGTACCTTGTAATGGTCTTTACTTTCCTTGGACATATTTTCCTGTTGAAATTGTGATCCCCTTTCTTTTTAAAGACCGGTTATTTGGTAGTTACAGAATTGAGACTTCACTTTTGAATTTATAATATCAAAGGAATGAATACATTTATTCTAATTATGATTAGAGTTGGTATTTAGAGCATGTATATGTTAAAGTGCTTCTGTGAAGTTTCTTTCCATTGGTTCCCTCTCTGAAAAAAAAATTAAAAATCTTCATAGTAAGTTCATCACAATTGAATCAATCAGCAGTTTCCTTCCCCTCCCACCCCTCCCCCTCTTTATTTTTGGGCTTCAATTAAATGGAATTGTTTTACATTATTGACATTATTGTATTATGTGTGTTATTTTTAGTGTCCTGTAGAAATGTCAGCTGGTTTTTAATACAGGTATGACTGTAGAGTTTTGCACTGCTTTTTTGTGTTGGGGGGATATGTTTTGTGGTTAGGTTGGGGTTTGTTTGTGTTTTGTTTGTTTGTTTGTTTGTTTGTTTCTTTTAGTGGTTGGTTGGTTGGTTGGTTTTTGTAATTTTTTCATAGTAGTCCCCAAAAAAGCTAATGTACATAGCAGTAGAAGTATATATTCAAAATGACATGGTGGATTTTTATTTTTCGATTGGGTCCTGGGGCTTGCTCTTGATTATACCACCATCTTTCATATTCTTTTAGAACTTAAATACTGTGATAGTCATAGCTCCCAGTGTAGAAAGGAACCATGAGTGCTTCCATTGCAGCTAATGTGCATTTTGATTTGCAATATGTGTTTTAAAGAGATGACTGCAGTGCAGTTTGGACCCTTCAGAAGTATTTCATTTTTAGAAATTACCTGTGACAGAGAGAAAAGTGCTCCTGGCTTTTCAAGGTATTGTTTGGGCTGGAGCAGACTCAAATTTCTCAAACCATCCATTCAGAGAAGGCCTTCATGAGGGAATGGATAAGTGTAGCCTAATTTCAGAAGCAGTTTTATCTTTGAGACTTTCTTTGGGTGAAAGATATTATGTTAAGGCTTTTGTAAATTACACTGAACACTTAATGTTAGTCTCAGGGATGGACAGGCTTTTAAATGGATGGTCAAAACCAGTATGACTTAGCCAATCCCAGCTCCTTTTTTCATTTTCCATGCCATTCTCTGATACATTTTCTCACGGCATTACAAACTAATGAGGTCTCAGCAAATTCGGGACCTGGCATGTGTGCAGCATGATTTATGACTAAATTATTAACTCAGAAAGTTTTCAATCAGCGTAAGTAAATAAAATTTCCCCTGCACCCCAAAAAACCCTTGAGCCTTAAATAATGGTGGCTGTGCTTTAAAGAATTATTTTGAAAACATACATAGAGCTCTCTATTGACTGATTTTTCAAAGTAAAACCAGCCTTGTCTGTCATTGAGAGGAGTCGAAAAATTTCTTTCCCTTGAACTTTGACATCTTATTTGTATTTATTATTTTTTATGTGATCCAGGTACACTATTGTTCTTTATGTTGCCCTGATTCATTCCAAGTAACTGGGATTTTTTCCATTATTTTCTTGCTGTGGAATTTAGGATTTGCAGGTTCATCAACCAAGACTACTTCAGCAGTATTGAAACATGGCCATTTAGTGTAATTTATTATAACCTCATTTAATTCCCATTTGTAGTCAGTGAGTTTCAGTGAAATGATTGCACTCTCTCTGCTGAACATTAATAAGAATATAAATTCAATAACGGTTTTCCAGAGGAGCTGGTACATGATAGTCTATTTTAAACCTGTGTAATTAATTCTTTATTGTAATTCAAGATGATATATTCAGATATGGAGATTTCTTTTTGATGTTTACTGTCTCTTTGCCTCTGCATCCCCTCTTGGAAAGCTGGAGGAGAGCGCTGAGAGTGAGCCAGGAAGAGCAGGACCCGGTCCCGCTGGCGCCGGGGCGCTGTCCGTGGTGCTGCACACGAAATCCGGACTCAGGGAAACAAATGTGGTGTCCAGTGCCAGCTCTAGTTTAGATTAAAGTGAATTAAATAGACGAACGAAATAGTCAGGAAAAGGATGGTGTTGTAAATTAACTTACACTCACAGGTCAGACCAAAAAATGACTTCACTACACCAACTAATTAACTGGATGAAGGTTTATAATAAAGATTAACTGAAAAGTCTCAAAGGCTTTGAATTGCTTATAGATATTTATTTTGAAATAAGGGTGGTTAATATATTTAACCTAGAAATGTAGAATATATGGATAAAATGAATAAAATGAATTGAAATAATAGAAAAAAAGTCACAAATTAATATGGCTCTGAAGATACAAGGTATCCCAAGCTTTGAGGAAGACAAACCCTTGTAGCTTCTTGTTCTCTCTTTTTCTATTGTTGTAAAATATGTAGTAAATCTTAGATAGAGAATTTTTGTACATTACTACATGTCATGAAAAACAATGTTTCATTTGACATAGCAGTACGAGTACCTGATATGACTTACTAATGTCAGCTTCCGGGAGGATTCTGATGCTATGAATCATCCTTCCTTTTCAGCACTGAACTGTCATCAGAAGTATATAAAAAGAAATGAGGTGCATCCCATCAGATAGTGATATATAGAGAAAGTACTAAGTAAGTTGGTTTGAGCAATTTTAGAGCAGTTTATTGCATTTATTTTTACAAAAAGAGCTAAAAATGAACTTTCAATTCCTTAGCATAAAAGTTTTGAGATGGTCTGGGTTACAAACTTACTCATCTGCTCTGGGACAATGTTCAGCATGCATGCTGTTATGGTAAAGGCAAAGTGACTTGCCCTTCATTGAAGAAATCTTTTATTCAAAATATTATTTTATTCATCTTTTCTTCATCATCATTCATGTAGCACAGACAGTATCTAGTTAAAAACACAAGAGCTTACACCCTATTCTAATGCGTTGTGCTTTTTTTCTTTTTTTTNTTTTTTTTTTTTTTTAGCATATATCTTCTTTCCTGTTCTTTCAAAGTCTTGCTCCTTTGTCCTGTATTCCAGTTTTCAAGATTCTCCTTTTGCTTCCCTATAGGGATCTTTGATCTCTAGCCCTGCAGTCACCAGCTCTCTTTCAGTCCCCCTCCAGATTGTTGTAACTTTACTCTTTTGCTGAGGCTCAGCTTCTGCCTCTTTGACTTTCATCTTTAAAGTTCTATTACTGTCTTTTAACCTTTACTCCCTCTATTGCTGCCATACCTGGTCATTCATGTGGAACTAACAGACAACCTTAGAATCCTTTTTATTTCCTCTAGTAAACAAGTCATATATTTTTATTTAGGATTTCTTCTATCTTTCCTCTTTTCTCAACTCATGCAACCATTCTAAGACTGATAGCTCCCCTTTGAAGGAAGAGAGAAAGAAAATAATGGATAAACAGTCACGTAATAGTAAACTACTTCATCCATGAGATGCCATCCTTTTAAGATGGGAGGTTTTTTTAGAACTTTAGTGTTAGACTGACCCAACAGCTATATGTAATCCAAAACTAGCTTCAAAAGAACAATCAAACTGAGAAACTGGTGACAGCTTTGGGGTTTCCATTGTGAGAAAAGCTTAATCTCTGAAAAGTAAAAATGAACAAACTTAAGAATGAAATATAATCATGAATTTAAACCTTTGCTTCAGTCTGATTTTTCATGTAATTAATGACTTGAAAAAAAAAATGACTTGCTGAAAAAATTTTATTTTATATTATGCAGTATGCAAGTGCAAGAATTCCAAATGCATTTTTGTGAGTGAGGTTCATACTGAAATAAGCCAGGATGTAATCAGAATGCTTCCACTTTGAAAAAAAACAACCCCCACCCAAGCTGCCCAAACAACCCACACCCTCCCAATCCAAGCCAACCAACCAGGGTGACATCTGATCTGTTATTCTGCATAAATCCAGTCTCAATCTGTTAGCTGCAGAAGAAGAATGTGAACAAATACCTGAAGCACAGAGAGAATATCTGAACAAAGAAATAGCTGAGTTCAAAGTTGTTTAGCCAATTGCATTTTACTGTATTAATAAAGGTAACTTTCAATAAAAACTACGATTGCCTTTGAATTTCATTTCCTTCATTGAGAGGGAAATGGGAGACTTGCTAACACCCTCCAGCTGTTCCTAGCATCACAAATCATTGCAGCAAATGGCTGAGATAGTACTTGGAGAAAATAGTGGATATAAAGGTCAAAGGGTGAATCTTGTACATATTTATATCCACCTGTAACTTCTTGCTATGTGTAACATGTGCTGGAGTTTCTGTTTATACCTGGGTCATGAATGTTCAGTGTTCCTGATTCTGTAATTGTCGTGAGATGTATTTATTTTGTGTTTCAAATAATTTTTCCTCTTGTATGAGTCAACTTCATTCTTTTGCAATGTATGGGAGTGTTCATTTCCATAACACTTTTTACTACATTCCAAGATGAATTTTAGCATATCTATAGTTTCATGTATGCTCAACAGTACTAAGAAATATATTTTATTTATTTCGGTTTTGAACTATTTATTTCAATGCTGGATTCTCCTCTGTGCTAAACATTCAGTCATTCTGTATTATATCCACAGGAAGACTTTGAAAGCTAAAGCCTATTAAGTAGTATATACTTGATTCTAAAACTGTAGTTTTCAAAAATTGGTTTTAACAAAGAATAGGGAATGCCTACAATTTCATTATTAATATTCCCTAAAGTTATGCTGCTGGCTATTTTTGGTGGTGCCTGATCTTGACTGAAGTTCACAACATTTACACGATCCACCAGCTCTTCCAGGGTCTATAAAACTAGGCCACTATTTGGTAGTCTTCCCTGACATGCTTGATCTGATAAGCATAGTGACAGCACTCCTTTGCATAAGTGACTCTTTCACGTATTTTCCCAAAGGAAGGGCCTAGGCTTTTAAATTCTGTCCATGTCAAGGGCAGAAATACAGGCACAGGCAGGACACAACCAAAAAAATGCCTCCTTAAATTTAGAATGGCAATGCTAACTTTCCCTAGTGTTTACTTTGAAGCAAATCAGGGTTATTTGCTCAGGGCTTCCACTGACCATAGGTCTAATAATTTTGTGCATCCAGTATAGATCACTTATCTGTGTGTAGAATAATGGAGAAAAAACCCCTCTGTCTTTTTTAGGCTTAATTGATGTTTTTCTAGAGATACTTAGATTTCTGGTTATATGCAGGAATTGGAGAGGTAATTACATATAAAAATTAGTAAATAGGAAGCTGTTAACATCTGGGATGTGTGAAGACTGTGTCAGTGTGGTTATTGTAATATCCTAGGTGTTATGGTATTAAAATAAAGTGCTAAATAAGTCCATCTTCAAAATTCAGTGTAGTAAGTTACTGTTATTTTAAAAGTATTAGCTCTTAGAAAACACTGTCTTTCCTGGGAGATATGTGAAGTGATCAAAATCAATCATTATTTGATACTTGGGTTTTTTTGAATCTGGAAATATTGTAATTATTGTTATTGATAAATTTTTTTTTCCCCCTGGATTTTATCCTTAGAACACTAAGAAAAATGTCTAAGCAAATGCTGTATACACCTTGTTAGTATGAACATCACAATTATGGATGCTGATGACAATTAAAACAAAATTTAAATAACTAAGTCTGAAGGTTTATTTGACAAGACTGGATTTTAAATCTAATAACCTTTGAATCTGACAATTGTTGTCATGCAATTGCAAATTGCAATAATTGTTTTGACAATCTCAAAATGAGAGGTGTGGTTAAATGAACAAGCACACATATGATGATGATTTCTGCTGAACATTTAGTCTGTGCCATTGCTTGGTTTTCAGAACTGTCCATTACGAAGGTGGTGCTGTGTCCATTCATGCTCGTTCCCTTTGGCGACTGGAGACTCTAAGAGTTGCGTAAGTAAAATCTATCTCAGAAAAAGAAGGACATTTGGCAGGTTGCTTTTTGTATAGACCAATCCTGTAAAGTCAAAATGATAATTAATAATCCAGACAACTAAAAATAAAATAATCCATTACAAATGCTGTATATGAATTTCTTTAAATATTAAACAAGTTCCTATAGAGGGAGTATGTGTTTGGATTATTTTTTAAAGTTGTTATAGCTGTCAGTGAATTCACAGTTTACATTTTTAGCACATAAATGACAAAAACAGAAGTGGTTTCCTTAAAATAAAAATCACATGTGAGATTCCTCCCCAAACTTGTTTAAGCCATTTGGAAGACTTTAAAATAAAAAAAAAAATTAAAAGAAAAAAATTAAATCATGCATTATTGGAAGTGTTGGAATAATAATAAGGCATTGTGCCTTGTTTGTTAAGATAGGTGCAGTGTAAAACTGCATTTAAATCATATTATGATATGGGCTTGTGATAAAGTTTCTAGTGAGGAATAAATGATTGCTTTTTAGAGATTAAATCAGAGCAGCTTATGAAAAGGTTACACTCCAGTGATGCTGTTTTCTCCATGTGTGTTTTATTAATGGGATGATATTAAATGTCAGTGATAGGTCAGTGAGATTTTTCCCTTGGACTAAAATGGACCTTGAGACAGAGACAACAACAATGAACTGTGGAAGGATCTCTGGCTTTTTGTTTTCCCCATGGCATTTACTTCTCTAATAAGCAGTACCAGAGCAACAGGTTTCTGTTATGGGCATCATATATATCACTTTGACAGGCATTGTATACAAACTTTTGAAGGGTAAACATTTGAATGTATATGACTGAAGGAAATTGTAAGAACTGTCAAAACAATTATATATAAAGGGAGTGGTAATCTTTCTTTTTAAAAACCAGGATTTTCTTACTAGGAAAAAAAGAACCAAATAAAATCCCAAGAATAACAGACTTCTCTGACTTTATTTTCCTATATATTCTAATTGCTATATACATTCAGTGATGAAATGCAGTCCATTAATATTCATGCAAATGCCTCAATTTATGGCTTTGTGTATGCATGTCTGAAGTTCTCAATCAGTTGTAGTCCTTCCCAGAATGACTGCAGATATAATGCTGTGTAAATTTTGCATGTTTCTAAAGGAACAATTTATCTACTCTGTTAATGGAGAACTCTCATGAAAATTGCCTGGGTAGTTTACATGGACAGATGTCCTTGGGATGCTCTGCCATAGGACACCAAATACTATTGCTCAGCATTGTTTTCTTTCCCAAAAGGTGGCAGAGTTCATGTTCTCTCATTGCAAAAAATGTCTTTAGCAGTTAGAAATGGCTTCACAAGATACTTCTTGCTCAAAAGGCCTTTTTTGTAACTGCACGAATGGCTATTTTTCCTATCCTACAGGCATGAACTGGAAGCATGGCTCAATTATGCTACTTTTTTTTGTTTGTTTGTTTGTTTTGTTTTTTTACTTGGTCTGT
This sequence comes from Aegithalos caudatus, assembly GCA_013389925.1. Lineage (NCBI taxonomy): Eukaryota > Metazoa > Chordata > Aves > Passeriformes > Aegithalidae > Aegithalos > Aegithalos caudatus. Next base: position 2,656 of record WEIU01018881.1, on the reverse strand, counting down.
AGATACTGGGGCCAAAAGAAAATTTAATCAGACAAGAGAAAAGGCAGCTCCCCAGCATGACCTGTAATATAAAAAGATGCAGAACTGATGTATTTCACCAGACTCGGCAACACAATAGCTGAGATTCATGACCTGACATTTTACTGACTAGAGAAACAGAAGTTATGTTAGGGCACTGGACTTAGATGTCCTTTTGTGGAGTATATGGACTTTGCTGTGCAGGAGATGGAAAAAGATAAATGTGTTTCTAAGATACAAAGCTTCCATATTTTCTTCTACCCCAAAGCTCCCTCAACTTCAACAGAAGAGACTCTAGTTTCCAAAAGAAAATAGTTGAGGGCAAAAACATTTTTAGTCTTCTGCTTCCTTAAAAACCAATAATTAAAAAGGTTTACAAGTTTAATCACTGAAGTGTAACAAATCCTGTTACAAAACAGAAGCATTTTTAACACTGCACTTTGAAAATATTTGCCAAATTGGTTTTGCCTACTTTGCATCCAGTATGGCCAACTCAAAAGACGACACACATATACAAGTGGGTATTGGTGTCAATGTAAGTCTTAACTTAAGGGATTTTCAGACTTCCATGTGGATACATACTAAAACATATACATAATACATATACAGAGTAGGTACATGATTTCCTCTCCAAAATGCAGCATTCACATTCATCTGAAGTGCAAACTTTTGCAGATATAAGATTGAAGAAAATTCTGTGAAGACTAGGAAAAATACCTTAGTTATGACAGTTTTCCAATTTGAAAAGCCTTTGTGAAGTACAGATTCCTTCGTAACCCGTACATAATTTTATCTTCAGGAATTAAACAGGAAGAACATTAGGGCTGAATTTTCAGTTTAGGGGAAGACGTTGGAAACCTGTGACCTGTACTTTAAGTTGAATAATTTTTTGGGAGCTTAGATGAGTTTTGCTTTTCTTCCTTCTATAGAATATGAAGAATCTGGACCATTTTTTGCCTAATAAATTTTCATATTTATTTCAGGAAGTTTTCCATTTTTAAAATGCATTTTATTTTTGCACAACAATTAAAGTGTGCTTAAAATCTACTGACTGCTAAAAGATCTCTGGGAGAGTGAAGAATGGCAGCTGCTGGTAGATGAAATGTTGGAGAGGGAACTGGCAGATCTAAACTCTTTGTGTACAGCATGAGCCTCCTTTTCTGTAGGCGGTCTGTACCTTCTCTGAAGAGGAATTCAGTCTGAACAAAAGCAGCTTGTGCAAAGGAAGACCTTAAGATTATTTATTGGGATGGTTTTTTAGGGGATAATGACAAAGTAGCCACTTTCTTGCTGATACTCCGTGTGAATTTTATGTTTTTTAGCAACTAATTTGCAATATATTTAACTTTTAAATATTATTGCCAGTAGTTAAAAATTATTTTTTAAAATAGATTTTTATGGTCTCTCTTAGGTGGAGTGGCAGCCACATTAGATGGGGACAGCCATTCAGACTAAGACATATAACAACAGGAAAGTATTTAAGTCTCCTGGATGACAAGAGTCTTCTTCTTACAGACAAAGAGAACGCAGATGTAAAATCTACAGCATTCTGTTTTCGGTCTTCTAAGGTATGGAATCAGTGCAGCATTAATATTACTAGTAATAATTCCAATCTCTTTAGAAAGCAAGATTGAGTTACTTTGTTTGTTGTGATTGCATTAATTATTGAAGGCTTCTACTTTTCTCTGATTAAAAAAAAATCCAAAATGCAGTGTAATCAATAACGAGAAAACTTGCTTTATCATACTTTCTCTATGTGTTGCTACCTGTCTCTCTGTGGGTTTCTTTCTTTCTTTTATTCCTTGTTAATTTTCTGCTTTTTTGTGGTTTCATTGGTTAGGTTGAGGATTTTTTTGTACTTGCCCACTTTTGAGCAGTATACTAATTTCTAATATGTTTTTCTGATTAACTTCTCTGCTTCTTCTTTTATCTGTTGTTTTACATAGGAAAAATTTATAATATTATGAGTTACTGAAATTAAATTGGAAATTCAGGATTTCTCTCAGCAGATAGCTTACTGTAGTCTGACTGAAGTTACCAGAGTTTAACCTTACATTTTGACAGCTTCAATAAACATTTTGAGTTTAAACCAGTACTTTTGTAGTGGGTAAACATTTTAAAATAATACTGTGATAAATTTTTAAATATCTTTTATTTCTCATACTTGTCACCTGTAGCATTTTGTCTGAAAATTTTCCAACAATAATTACTCAATAACTTCTCTATACCATTATATATATAAGAAAAGAAAAGATACCCAAAAGCAGGTCTATAGAATTTTCCACCTAGATAACAAAGACTAGATGATGTTTTTGTAGTTCAGGTGATGGTTTTGAGACCCAGACAGTGTATCTTTTTTGAAAACAATTAGAAAAATCATAGAAATTATTAAATATTTTAGGACAATGCAGTGCAACCATATTGGGGATTTCCTGTTTCAGCTAGCATAGACTTCAACACCTGAAAGCTAGAGGCATAGAATAATTCACTCACTGATTTTCAAAATGGGTGGTCAGCAAGGATTGCTCCAAAAGGAGGGGTGTGCTCTGCTGTAACATGCTGTTAATTTACTCCAAATACTACTCAAAGGCATAAATTTTTAGCAATAAATAATGTCTCTTCTTGTTATGGATAAGAT